>PVIY010015572.1:0-53548 GCA_004026745.1 Myrmecophaga tridactyla | reverse complement strand
ATGCAGAGAGCACAGCGCAGCAGTGGTGAGTCTTCCTCCTGCAGCAGGTGGCAGTAATACTCCAGGATGCCGTGGGTCTGCCGGGCCAGCTCCCGCGAGGGGCAGATGATGAGTCCATAGGGTCCCTCACGCTTGGAGAAGGGCAAACGCTTCTCTTGTTCCAGGCAGAACATGATGACAGGCAATGTGAACACCAGCGTCTTGCCGGACCCGGTGTAAGCGATGCCTATCATGTCCCGGCCGGACAGAATGGTGGGGATGCCCTGGACCTGAATGGGCATCGGGTGATGGATGCCTTTCTTCCTCAGGCCCCTCAGGATGGCTGCAGGGAATTTCATTTCCTTGAAACTCTTGATAGGTGGTGGGATCCCATCTCCCTCCACCAGAATGTGGTACTTCTTCCTTACACGCATGTGCCGCTCTTCAGACATGGTCAGGATGTAACTGGGGGGCGTCCAGCTGGTTTTGATGGGGTCGTCATATGTGATGCCCTTGGCCATCTCCTTCACGGACCTCAAGGCTCGGCCCTCCGCGACACTCTCCAGAATATTTCCTTCCTCCTTGAGCTGTTTCTCCTTGGAGGACTCTTTGTGGGCTTTGGCCTTCTCTTTGAGGTGCTGGTGCTGGTCCAGGAGGCTGATCTTGGACTGAGGGCCCAGTGGGATGTCATCCCCATCTCCCAGGGACTCGCTGCCTGCATCCTCTTTTGTAGCCCCCTTACGCAGTCGCTGCAGCAGCTGCTGGAGCAGCAGTTGTCGGCGCTGCCTCACGGGCACGTAGGGCACAAAGTCCTCGTCCAGCTCCTCTTCCACCTCGAAGGGAGCTGCCGCCGTCCTCTCGTCTGTGCGAGCCCGCTTTCGCTGGGGCTCCAACTCCTCCATCTTTACCACACGCTGGCGGCAGGCGGAGAAAATAATTCCAGTCCTATGGATGTGGACCTTTATAAAGGGAACTTGTTGATTAGGTTACTTCAATCAAGGCGTGGCCCAGGGTGGGTCTTAATCCTCGGCCTGGATTACATCATGAACGGATTAGTGCAAACTCGCTGTGTTTGGAATGAGATCTAATTAGATGTGAAGAGATTATTGTCGCCTAGCAACGACCTTTGAGTGAAGGATCACGCAGAGAGAAATACTTTCTCCTGTGCAGCTCTGGTATGGCCTGGCGACACCAATCCCTGTCCCTGGCGATGCTGTTGTGGTCTGAGCTGATAGAGAAAGCAGCAAATTATTGTGGGACTTGGAGAGTTTGAAGCATGTGTCAAAGCGTCAACCCCCACCTCTCACCGCCCACCCACCGCGCCACCCCCACTTTCCCCCACCTCGGATAGAACGTGAGGGCATCCTTAGTGCGGACTGATGTTCCTGAATCGCTGAAATCTTTTTGAACCCTGCTACTTAGACAGCCATGACAAGAAACTTAAGGCTTTGAAAGTTGAGCCCGTGGACAAATGAGTTTGCAGAAAAAGCTGTGACCCCAGGAGTGAAGAAGTCTAGATTAGTTGTGCCTCTCCCTCACTTGTTAGAGATGAATTCTTTCCTGCAATCATCTTTCTTTCTCGAGAATAAGGCCTCCAAGCTACCATCCTACCCATTCAACCTTTGCTGTGAAGAACCGAGGCTTTCTATGTATCTAGGGAGGGTGTGATAGATTGAAGTTGAGTGGACCCCAGAAAATTAGAATCCCAACATTAATCCATTTCTATGGGTGTGAACCTATTGTAACTGGGACTTTTTGATTAGGTTATTTCAATTGCAGCATAGCCCATGTCTGGGTCTTAATGCTGTTACTGGAGTCCTTTATAAATGGGATGAAAATGGAGAGAGACAGAGAGAAAGTCACAAAACAAAAAGGTTAAAGCAAGGAAAGCCAGAAGAGAAGGGAAAGTAGTAGAGGCTGCCTGCCCATGCAGCCTGCCCAAGATGATGCACTTAAAAGGAGCTGGGCAGTTAGCATATTTCATGGGTCCTTAAGGTTTTGGTTATAAACACAAGTTTGAAACTGAATTGTAATGATCTGAAAAAAGTCAACTGCAGGGCTCACAGGGACTGCCCTTGTTGCCTGACGCTAGGGACAAACCAGTCTGCAACGTTAATGACTGAGTCAACATAGCAATGCCACTCAGCAGATTTGACTCTGGTTGTGGCCTATGAAGAGGCCAGATGGCTTCTATTTTAGTTTACTACAGTCTCCTGGTGTTCCAGTTTGCCAGCTGCCAGAATGCGACATACGGAAAATGGAGTGGCTTTTTGAAAGGGGGAATTTACTAAGTTGCATATTTACAGTTCTATGGCCGTGAAAATGTCCAAATTGAAGCAAGTCTTTAAAATGTCCAAATTAAGGCACCAACAAGAGTTTACCTTCACTCAAGAAAGGCTGATGAAGTTCAGGGTTTCTCTTTCAACTGGAAAGGCACATGGCAAACATGGAGACGTCTGCTAGCTTTCTCTCCAGGCTTCTTGTTTCATGAAGCTCTCCCAGGGGTATATTCCTTCTTCATCTGCAAAGGTCTCTGGCTGCATAGGCTCTCATGGTTCTCATGGCTTTCAAGCTTTTCCCGAAAATGTTTCCTCTTTTAAAAGATTCCAGTATACTTATCAAGACCCACCTGGAATGAGTGGAGTCACATCTCCCTCTAATCAAAGGTTAATACCCACAATTGGGTGGGTCACCACTTCATGGAGATAAGCTAATCAATTTTTCCAATTTACAGTACTGAATAAGGATGAAAAGAAATGGCTTCCTCCACAAGATGGATCAAGATAAAACATGGCTTTTCTAGGATACATAATCCTTTCAAACCAGCACACCTGGGTTTCTGCTTTTAACTCTGTTTGGGTATTGGTCTTGCTTCTTTTCTTGACCATAATTTATCTACAGACAAGCCAAGATTGAACTCTTTCAAACATGAGCATGACCAGACAAAGGCAGGCCTTCCTTGGGCACCCGCTCTGGTTTGTTAGCCCTTGCTCCAGGCTACCTTTTATTAGCCTAGAATACCTCTCTCCTTGGCTTAGCAGCCTGGGTCATTTGTGCAGCCTACCAAAACACAGAAAATAAGATGTCACAGTGCCTCATAGGTCCAATGTAGAAGCTCCTTTTATACATCCAGATCTTACTGCTTTTTTTTTTTTTCTCATGGGCAGGCACCAGGAATCGAACCCGGGTCCTCTGGCATGGCAGGCAAGCATTCTTGCCTACTGAGCCACCGTGGCCCGCCCAGATCTTACTGCTTTAACTCACTTTCTTCCATGGTAGACTAATTCTGCCCTGGAGAAAATATTCAATGAGAAAACCCTGTTGGATTTGAACCTTGAGATCTTCTTTTTTCCCCAGAATTGGTTGGCTCATAAGGTTGTTTCCACCTCAGGGAAGGGCAACTGAGAATAAAGCAAAGAACTTGATTTCCCTCATCTCTGCTTGGGATATAGATCAAAACTCTTAAAAGCTGAATTTGATTTTGATAAAGAGTATCGTTTTACTAGTTTTTGAACTAAAGTTAATTTCTTCACTGCAACACTTCTCCCTTGAGATGGCTACACACAGTGATTGTAGGAAACAGGTCATAGGGTCCCAAGTCTCACACTAAGTTATTTCAGTGCCTGGTGTGAAGTAGCTACTTGAGAAAGCATTTGTTAGAAGTGAAATGCAAGTTCTCTGGCACTTTAGGGGCCTCAGAAAATTCCAGATATACTTGGAATCTGAGATGGGCGCTGTTCTGGTTTGAAATTATGTACTCCAGAAAAGTCTTGTTCTTCTAATCCTGATTCAATATTGTTGGGAGGGACCTTTTGATTAGATTGTTTCCATGAAGAGTTAATCCACTCAATTGCATTTGTGGCCTTTAGATTAGATGGAATGTGATTCCACCCATTCAAGGTGGGTCTTGATTAGTTTACTAGAGTCCTTTAAAAGAGGGAACATTTGGAAGGAACCTCAGATGCTTAGAGAAGAGTTGCTTCTGAGCTAACAGAGATGCAGATATTTGGAGGTGCTTGGAGTGCTGACAGAGAGAACAGACAGTTAGACATTTGGAGATGCAGAGCCTGGAAGATGTCACCATGTGCTTTCTCATGAGATGCTAAGCTAAGTAGAACCCAGAGCTGTGTCCCAGAGGAGCTAAATGAAGGCCCACAGATTCATAGAGAGGAAACCACTGGCATCAGAAGGTGGCAGTAAGGCCATCGGCAAGGACAAGCAGACACTAGTCAGGTGCCTTCCCATGTGGCAGCTATTGGCTGTTCTTAAGTCAAGATATCTTTCTCTGGATACCTTAGTTTGGACATTTTTATGGGCTTTGAACTGTAACTTTTAACTTAATAAATTCCCTTTTTAAAAGCCATTCCATCTCTGGTATTTTACATTTGGCAGCACTTAGCAAACCAATACAGCCCCTACAGCTGATAGGTAGACCAGGCATGATTCTAACTGAAAGAAAGTCAAAATACACAAGAGCTCTTAAGTGGGGAAAAACATTGTCTTGAACTTTTGTTGAATGCCAGTCAAGTGCTAGGAATGCTAGAAAGTAATTAAACTAAAGTTAGTGAAAATCAAATCTACCCTGCTACCCTTCTCTCAGAGCTGTAAGACTAATCCTCTCCCCTTCACAGACCCCACAACTGCAACCCAGAGATGTTAGAATTTTCCATAACTCGTTCATGTCAGGCTGGCAGTAGGAGACTTGCCTGATACTGATCCTATTGCTTCATCCATATCTTCATCTCATCTGCTTTCCTCTGGCTGAGTCAGCTAAGTTCATGGAATTGTTCAGCTTATTTACTTCACTTCTTCCTTCAAAAGGTTTGCTAGCCTTGACTGTGGGAGCAGTGGGTCCTTTTTTAGATTTTATTTCCAGTTCTTATTGTATGGGCTCTTATTCATCTTTAAGAATCAGATGCTTCATGTGCAAACACAGCTGATATGGACTTAACTGCCCAGTTTATTCCTCCCAGAATCAGTTTCTCTCTCAGAGGTAGCTCTTCCCTTCTGGCTACTCTCCAGATGTGGCTCCATCCACCTCTTTTCTCTCCATGTTGCACAAGTTCATAAAACCCCAAAAGACTCCTTGGTGATCCCAAAGGCTGTGCTGGTGGAAGAGCCCAGCATGGTCTGATCTTCTATGTTGATTGCATTATCATTGCTTTTGGCAGAGCATCTGACCATGTGCTTGGCAATGGTCCTTAAGAGTGAGTTGTCATAATTAAAGCCAGAGCTATAATGGGCACATCTATGGTGAGCTTCAATCTACCTTGATACCCTTTTAATTATGACCTATGAATTATGCATTCACGAAGATGGCAAATACTGTGTGAGAGGTACAATTTTTCTCCAACATACTTTCTGTAATATGGTACTGCTGGGGACAGGGTCTCTGTCCTCAACCCCCTTTACTTTTTTCCATTTTTATTTCTGGCTTTTTTTTTTTTTTGCATGGGCAGACACCAGGAATTGAACCTGGATCTTCAGTATGGCAGGCGAGAACTCTGCTGCTGAGCCACTGTTGCCCACCCTATTTCTGGCATTTTTAATAAAATATAATCATTGTAAAGCCTGTGTTTGTACAGTAACTTTCATAAACCAATTTAAAATTAGGGCAAACAGGGAAAAATATGCAAATAGAGATATCAGAGTTTTTTGAATTCTAAATATTAAATACTCACTAAATAGCATTTGATTAGCTAGCAAAACTGTAGATTCTCAAAATATCGAACAGAAAATTATTAGAAACATCAACTTTGCTATAGTAATGACCTGTGTTACTGAACATTTTCAAGTTTTTTATTTCAGGAAAATATAAAGGTACAAATATTTTATAATTAGCATACAAAAATCTTATCTCTTATGATATCATAACATTTAAAATCTATTTTCCCTAATAATACTATAGTTATTTGTGCTTTCTTTTGGTTACAGCTGGCCTAGAACATCTGTCTCCATCCTTTCACTTTCAATCTGTTTGTACCTTTCTGTCCAAGATAAGTCTCTTACAAGCAGCATATAGATAGATCATATTATTTAATCTGTTCTGTCACTCTGTCTCTCTTAATTAGTGAGTTCAGAAAATTAACATTCAAAATTATCACTGTAAAAGCAGTTCTTGAGAGAAGCAGGGCAAAATGGTGGCTTAGTGAGGTGTGGAATTTAGTTCGTCCTCCAGAGCAGATAGTAAATAGCCAGGAACAGTATAGAACAACTGCTGGGAAACATCAGTGACTGAACACATAGCGTACACCAGTCTGGACCAGGTGGAATGGCTGAGATCCTACACAGAACAGTAAATCCCAAACTGCAGAAGCCACTGCCCCTCCCCCACAGGCATGGCAGGCTGGTTCCCTGAGTGGAAAGGAAACTGACTTTTCCTAGTAGCAAGGGCTTAGTTCAACCAAGCTCCAACAGTGGAATTAATTAACAAATTCTGACTACTGAAAATAGGCCCCCTAGTACAGCTAAACTTGGAATAAGCACCAAAGGAACTAGAAGTTTTTGCCCTGGCAGACAGGGGGCAAGGCTGACAGAAAAAAAAAAACAAACAGAGGCTTTTTGAGTTGGGCAGCACAAAATACTGGAGAATGGCTGGATTCCTAGAAAAGGGGGCACATACAGCCTGGAGATACATAGAGCTTGGCAAACCCAAGGAAAGGGGAGGAGTTCTGGCTCTGAAAAGGCTTTATTGTGTGTTGTTGTTGTTTTTTTTTTTCTTCATTAACAGCTCATGAGATAGAACTGGAATCACTCTCAGGCTCTAGCATTGCCCCAGGCAAGGGCATAACTAAGGTATGTCTGAGAGACAAAGTAACTTGACAGGTGAAAAGGGTTAATTCCCTAAAGGGCATATCTTTCCCAAGAAAAGGGGGCTGGGCCTCAGCTCAAGGGGAATCCCCTCTTCAAGGAATTTAGGTCCCCTGGGAACTGGAAAACAGCTTACTACTACTGCAGCTCTGCCTCATCCAGGCCTCTGGCATGGGAGAGTGCTGAAATTAAAGGCATTGCATCACTTTAAGCTGGTGGGAAGCCACAGGCAGACAAGCACCCCAAGCTGGGCAGGATAGGAAAAGCAGAGACCAGAGGCTTCATAGGAAAGTCTGAGCCTGCTAGGTCTCATTCTCAGGGAAACTGTGTTGGCTGTTTTCTCCTGAGTCATGGGCCTGTCTTGTCTGGGAAAATATGACTGTGGTCTGTAATACCTGAGGACACCCTCCTCAAGAAAAAGGCTCCATATACATAGGGAAAGAAACAGAAAAACAAGAACTGAAAAATTCTGATTGGTTAAACAGAACCTATTATGCTGGAGGTCTTAGAATAAATTGAACTGAATGTCAGAGAACAAATGGAGAACAAAGCTATCCAGCAAGAAAACCTTAGGTGAAAGAGTGAAAATAACCTCCAGAATATACCGATTAAGGAAATCAAATGCCTAGGTGCCAGCAGAAAAATGAGTCATACTAGGAAAATCAAAACTATGGCCCAAAGGAACAAACTAACCTGTCAAATGAGATAGTGAAGTTGAAACAGCTTATTCAGGATTTTTGAACAGATGTGCAAAATCTCATCAAAAATCAAATCAACAAGTTGAGGGAATATATAAAGAAGACATTGGATGGAACCTTGGGTAGGACATGAGATTTTGTTGGCTTGTCCAGAGTGATGCCCCGATGCATCCCAGAGTGATTTGATCAGTGAGTGGAAAAGTATTTGCAAAGTCCTCTTCAGGGAATGGTGAATATGGGGAAAAATTCAACCTCCCCAAGTTGAATTCTTGATATTCTCACAAGCAGTGTGGACAAACAAAGCTATAGGCTGAGCCCCCAGTCTTGGGGTTTGTTCCTATGAAACTTAACCCCACAAAGGATAGGTCAAGCCTACTTAAAATTAGGCCTAAGAGTCACCCCTAGGAGAGCCTCTTTTGTTGCTCAGATGTGGCCTCTCTCCAGCCAACACAACAAGCAAACACAGCACCCTCCCCTGTCTATGTAGGACATAACTCCCAGGGGTGTGGACCTTCCTGGCAATGTGGGACAGAAATCCTAGAATGAGCTGAGACTCAGCATCAAGGAATTGAGAAAAACCCTAGAATGAGCTGAGACTCAGCATCAAGGGATTGCGAAAACCTTCTCGACCAAAAGGGGGAAGAGTGAAATGAGACAAAGTGTCAATGGCTGAGAGATTCCAAACAGAGTTGAGAGGTTATCCTGGAGGTTACTCTTACGCATTAAGGAGATACCACCTTATTACTCAAGATGTAATGGAGAGGCTGGAGGGAACGGCCTGAAAATGTAGAGCTGTGTTCCAGTAGCCATGTGTTCTAGTTTTCTAGCTGCCAGAATGCAACACACCAGAGACGGATTGGCTTTTAATAAAAGGGCTTTTATTTTGTTAGTTCTTCAGAGGAAAGGCAGCTAACTTTCAACTGAGGTTCTTTCTTACGTGGAAAGGCACAAGATGGTCTCCGCTGGCCTTCTCTCCAGGCCCCTGGGTTCCAACAACTTTCCCCGGGGTGACTTCTTTCTGTATCTCCAAAGGCCTGGGCTGAGTTGTGAGTGCTGAGATGAGGTACGCTAAGCTTCTTGGGCTGTGCTACCTTGCATTCTCTCATTTAAGCACCAGCCAATTAAGTCAAACGTCATTCATTGCAGCAGGCACGCCTCCTAGCTGACTGCAGATGTAATCAAGAACAGATGAGGCTCACGTACCATTGACTCATGTCCACAGCAACAGAACTAGGTGACTTCACCTGGCCAAGTTGACAACTGAATCTAACTACCACATGTCCACCCCTCAACGTGGCAACTACACGCATCACCTTAATATTAAGGTGCAAAAAATTCTCTTCTGGCTGTGGACCACTGAATCTCAAAACAAGTTGTCTGGTGCCAATATGCAAAGGAGGATATTCACAAGATACAGGAAGAACACAGATGTAAAACCTGCAGGGCAAACAACATTGGATTTCAAAGTCTGAAAGTCATTCATCCTTCAGCTTTAGGAAGTGGCAGTCCCACCCTTTCTGAGGGCCTATGCAGGGGACTGCCTCTTTCCAAATCAACCTTGGGGATTATTGAGGAGACCACGTTTTTCTCAGCTCCACTCTCTCCGGGCATCAGGGCCACGCCTGGGCTCTCTGCCATTTCTGGGGCACACGCTCAACCCCTCCATGTGGTGGCAGCCAGGCTCTCCCCAGTCCCCCAAGGAGGGTGCTGTACCTTCTCCAAGGCCTGAGGCTGCATGACTCTCCCACTGCAATGAGGTGGGAAACTCATCCTTGCCCTTCAGGGTAAACTCACCCTCTCCATGTATGTGGGTGGGTCCACTCGCCTGACCAAGATTTCTTGGCTTCAGACCCAAGCTTCCATGGTTCTCACTCTGCAAACTGCAACTTGTCCCTTTGTGTCCCCCTTTGTCCAGATTGGCAGTGGTTCTGTTTACACCAACAGTCTCTTCAAGCACTCCAGGACTTTTCCATCATTCTTTTCACAGTTCCTCCAAAATCTTCCCCTTCACCATCCAAAAAACCATTCCAACATATCTGGTATTTGCAAACTGCAGCAGC
Source organism: Myrmecophaga tridactyla (assembly GCA_004026745.1). Classification (NCBI taxonomy): domain Eukaryota; kingdom Metazoa; phylum Chordata; class Mammalia; order Pilosa; family Myrmecophagidae; genus Myrmecophaga; species Myrmecophaga tridactyla. Next base: position 44,001 of record PVIY010015572.1, on the reverse strand, counting down.
ACCCCACTCTCTGGTACCAAATCTGTTCTAGTTTGCTAGCTGCCGGAATGCAACACACCAGAGACGGATTAGCTTTTAATAAAAGGGCATTTATTTTGTTAGTTCTTCAGAAGAAAGGCAACTAACTTACAACTGAGGTTCTTTCTTATGTGGGAAGGCACAGGATGGTCTCTGCTGGCCTTCTCTCCAGGCCTCTGGGTTCCAACAACTTTCCCCGGGGTGATTTCTTTCTGCATCTCCAAAGGCCTGTGCTGAGATGAGGTACGCTGAGATGCTTGGGCTGTGCTACCTTGTGCTCTCTCATTTAAGCACCAGCCAATTAAGTCAAATGTCATTCATTGCAGCAGGCCCGCCTCCTAGCTGACTGCAGATGTAATCAGGAACAGATGAGGTTCACGTACCATTGACTCATGTCCACAGCAACAGAACTAGGTGACTTTACCTGGCCAAGTTGACAACTGAATCTAACTACCACACCATGTTTCTTGATGATGATTGTATAATGATATAGCTTTCACAATGTGACTGTGTAATTGTGAAAACCTTGTGTCTGATGCTCCTTTCATCTACCTTGTCAACAGATGAGAACATATGGAATAAAAATAAATATATATATATTTTTTCCGGGCAAGTGCTAACCTGCACATCTGAGCCACATCCACCCCCTAGCCCACACAAACGGAACACTGGCCTGCTGCCATTGAGCTCTGCACACATGCACACCAGGGCCCCATCCCCTAGACCCATGTACACCAGGTTCCCGCCCCCAGATTCATGCATGCCTGCACAGCCACATCCTCCCTGCTGGGTGCCCATGCATCCATGCACTGGCATCTTGACCCCTGCACCCCAACCCCCTGCCCTGCACAGGTGCATACCTTTGCCCCAGCCCCTGACACAAGTGCCCTACTCCCACACCTAGTAGGTGCTCTCATGCACATCTGTGCTACATAGCCCTTGCCCTACACACATGTGCACCCCTGCACCTGTGCACCCATGTACCAGTGCCAGGGCCCCGCCCACCCAACACCACCAGCCCTGACTCATGTCCCACAATGCCCAGAATTGTGCCCTGCCTCTACACATTTGCACATCCATATCCCGGACCCCCTGGACTCTTCCCCCCATGCAAGGACACACCTGCACCCTGCCCTCCCTCTGCTCTGACCTCTGTGCCCTGTACCCCACACCCTGATACCTACAACCCCCGTGCTCTGTGCGCCCACCCACATCCTGCCTGTGCACCAGTCCCCATGCATCCACACAGCATCCCCCATCCACCTCCCGGCATGCCCTACCTCTGTGTCCCCCAAACCACACACTGCTCCTGTGCTCCAATGCCTGCCTGAGCTGCACTCCACCCCCACAACCCCTGCTCTGTATCTAGAAAATGCTGCGCCCTGCACCCCACGCTCACAGGTACCAGTGTAGCATCCCCAACCTGAGCCTATACCTGTACTGCAACTTGTCACCACATTATTGTGCCCTGCCCCATGCCCCACATTTTGTTCCACATCCATCCTGGAAGTACACAGCTTTAGATTACTGAAGGAAATCAACTTCCAATGTAACCCTATTGGCCAGTTTGAAAGGATGCATGTACCCTCGAAAAGCCGTGTTTTAATCCTAATCAGTCTTGTGGGAGAAAATGTTTCTCCTAATCCCTATTCAGCACTATAGGTTAGAAACATGATTAGGTTATCTCCACAGAGGTTTGACTCAATCAATTGTGGGTATTAAATTTGATTAGATGGAAACGTGTCTCCACCCATTCTATGTGGGTCTTGATTAGTTTACTGGAATCCTATGAAAGAGGACACATTTTGGAGAGATCTCCTGTTGCTTCCTATTGAAACAGAGCTCGAAGGATATTAAGGAATGATGAGAAAGAGAGGAAGAAAGAAAGAAAAAAAGGACAGACACAGATGGGTTCAGGGGGTCTGAAGCTTAAGTTTACATCAGACAATTTTATTCTTAACCAGATCCTGGTTATATACTGCAGGATGACAAAAGGCATGCATGCATTTCCTGAGGGAACAAAGTTCTTATCTTTCAGTGTTCTTCCTTCATACTTAAGATAACTATTTGGGGTATTTACTAAATAAAATCAGTGGGATGGATAATGACATAAAGCAGATCAAGAAGACACTAGAAGAGCATAAAGAGGAATCTGAAAGAATAAATAGAAAAATAGCAGATATTACAAAGATTAAAAATGCTGTAGACAGAATAAAAAATATACTAGAGACATTCAACAGCAGATTTGAAGAGGGAGAAGAAAGAATAAGTGAATCAGAGGACAGGACAACTAATTTTGAACACACCAAAGAGCAAATGGTAATACTCTCATTCCTTTACAGATCATATGAGTATTTCGCCTAATGCTAAAGATTTTTGTGGAGAGGAGCAACTCTGCATTTGTATCTAGTTTTTTGAGGTCTCGTATCTTGCAGGGCTTACCAAGTAGTAAAAGGATTAAAGAAACTGTTTTCTTAAAAAAAAGAAAAAGAGCAAATGGTAAAAAAGATGGAAAATTTTGAATTGGATCTCAGGGAAATGATGAAACAAAGCACACAAATATAAGAATCCATAAGTGTACCAGAAGAAAAAGAGAAAAGTAATGGGTTAGGAAGATTAGTGGAGGATATAATGGGAGAAAATTTCCCAATCCTTCTAAAGTACAAATATATGCAAATCAAAGAAACCCAATGAACTCCAAATAGAATAAATCTGAATAAGCATTCCCCAAGACACATACTAATCAATCTGTCAAATGTTGAAGAGAAGCAGAAAATCCTGAAAGCAGCAAGAGAAAACAATCTACTACATACAAGAGAAACCACAGGAGACTGAATTCAGGCTACTCAACTGGCATTATGGAGATGAGAAGGCAGTGGTATGATATATTAAGATCCTGAAAGAGAAAGACTTTGAGCCAAGAATTCTGTACCCAGCCAAATTGTCCTTTAAAAATGAGGGAGAGATTAAAATTTTCACAGACAAATTTTGAGAGAATTTGTCAACAAGAGATGGGCTCTGTAAGAAATACTAAAGGGAGTTCTGCCAGCTGAATAAAGACAAGAGAAGGAAGTCTGGAGGAGGGCAGATAATTGAACAGTATCAGTAAGGGTAACTTAAAGGATAAAAAGAGAAAGTGGGAAAAGAATATATAGATTTGACAAATAAAATCCAAAGGATAAGATGGTGGATTTAAGAAACACCTATACAGTAATAACTTTGAATGTTAATGGACTAAACTTACCAATTAGAAGATACAGATTGGCAGAATGGATAAAGAAATATAATCCAGCTGTATGCTACTTACAAGAGACTCATCTTAGACACAAGGATACAATAAGATTGAAAATGAAAGGATGGAAAAAAGATGTTCCAGGCAAGCTGTAACCAAAAGAAGGCAGGAGTACCTATACTAATATCAGACACAATGAACTTTAAGTGTAAAGACATCATAAGAGACAAAGAAGGACACTATATATTAATAAAAGGAACAATTCACCAAGAAGAAATAACAATCATAAATGATTATGCTCCCAATCAAGGAGCACGAAAGTACATCAGATAAACACAGGCAAAACTGGAGAGAGTGATAGCTGTTTCAACAATAATAGTAGGAGATTCAATACACCACTGTCATGATCAGGTTCATGTGTCAACTTGGCCACGTGGTGGTACCTGTTTGTCTGGTTGGGCAAGGGCTGGCCTCTCTGTTGGGATGAGGACATTTCAAAGAATTAAATCATGATCATGTCAGCTGCATCTACAGGTGATTCCACTTGTAATCAAACAGGTGAGTCCATGGGCTCAGCAACATGGACTTCCACTCACCACTTGTAATCAAAGGGGAGTGTCTTCTGCAATGAGTGATGCTCACTCTAATCACTGGAAGCCTTTTAAGGAGGATTCAGAAGAGACAGGTTCTCTTCCTGCTTCGGCTGGTGAGCCTCTTCTGTGGAGTTCATCCAGACCCTCCATCGGAATCGTCGGCTTCACAGCCTGCCCTGTGGATTTTGGACTCTGCGTTTCCATGGTCATGTGAGACACTTTTATAAATTTTGTATTTGCAAGTGTTCCCTGTTGATTGTTTCTCTAGAGAACCCTAACTAATACATCTTGGTACTAGGAGTGGTTCTTAAGAAACAGAATCTTAAAAATGGGTTCTTATGAATGGTTTTCTACTCTGACTGGACTCAAAGGCACTAAGGACTCTGATTCCCATAATCAGAATGACACTCCCAATCCATAGAGTGAGTTGGCAAAAGACATAGTCAAAATATCACCATTCGATTCTCCTAATGCTTCGCTTGTACGAGGCCAGGCTCTGGGGGATAGTGTTTTTGACATCTTTACAGAGTTTTGTGGAAATAAGAGGTATAGAGATGTTGGCTGGTTGTTGTTAGATACACTGGATACATTAAGGAGTGGAAAGGATGGGCTTAAGTCTTCAAACTAGAAGCTTAAGTGCCGTCTAAAAGATGTAGACGTTTCTATGAGTATCCTGAAGGGAAATCTTATTTCCTGTAGCCGTGGACTTGAGATCTCTGAAAATCAGACTCAGAATCTTATTGTTAGAGTAGCAGCTTTACAACGTAAACTGAAAACTCAATCTTGCATGGTGTCTGCTGTTAAAGTGAGGGCTTGATTGGAAAGGAGTGGGACCCTGAAAAATGGAATGGTGACATATGGATTGATAATGATGTCAGGGGTGAGGTTGAAACCCTAGGTCATGCTGAGTCTTCTCTAGATAACCCTGTAATAGTTTGCCCTGAGGACATAACTGCCCCACCTCCAGCTTGCCTTGAGGAGTTGGCCACCCAACCTCCTCCTGAAGGGATTAGCCCTAGAGTGATTAATCCTGTTTCACCAGATGAAACGGCAAATAAAGGCCCTGAAGCAAATGGCTTGGAAGATATTTCTAATTCTTTTCATGACCCACCCACACCACCCCTCATTTCTTCCAGACCTATACCTAGACTAAAGTCCCAACAAGCCCCTAAACGTGAGGTACAAAGTATCACACATGAGGAGGTACGTTATACTCCAAAAGAACTGTGTGAGTTTTCCAACTTACATAGACAGAAATCAGGGGAATATGTGTGGCAATGGATTTTAAGGGTGTGAGATAATGGTGGGAGGAATGTAAGGCTGGATCAGGCTGAATTTATTGATATGGGCCCACTAAGCAGAGATTCTGCATTCAATGTTATAGCTCAAGAGGTTAGAAAAGGTATTAATGGTTTGTTTGGATGGTTGGTTGAAACATAGATCAAAAGGTGGCCAACATTACCTGAGGTTGAAATGCCAGAACTGCCCTGGTATAATGTAGATGAGGGGATCCAGAGGCTTAGAGAGATTGGAATGTTAGAGTGGATTTATCATGCAAAGCCTGCTCTTACACCCCAGGAATTTCCGGGGGATGCACCTTTTACCAGAACAGTGAGAAATAAATTTGTGAGACTAGCACCATTGTCCCTGAAGAGCTCTGTAGTTGCACTTCTCTGTAGGTCAGATATTACTGTAGGAACTGCTGTCACTGAGTTGGGATCCTTAAACACAATGGGGATGATGGGATCCCGAGTTGGCAGAAGCCAGGTGGCAGTACTTTATCGCCAAAGACAGGGTAGATGTGGCTATTATAATAGACAGCAAACTCAAAGCAGGCATCAACATTATATGACTCACAGAGATTTGTGGCATTGGCTAGTAAATCATGGGGTACCTAGAAATACAATAGAAGGGCAGTCTACTGAATTCTTGTTTGAGCTGTATGAATAAAAGAGTTCTAGGTCAAGTGAACAGAAAGTCTAACATGAGTTTCAAAAACAAAGAGTCACAGCCCCTTAATCAATTTCCAGACTTGAGACAGTTTACAGACCCAGAGCCCCTTGAATGAAGGGGAGGCCAGTTCTCTTTGGGGAAGAACCCTGTTACACTGCCACAAATTTATACTGTTAATCTTCCTCCAAGCCTTCCCCAAGGAGACCGACGGCCCTTTACCAGGGTAACTGTGTATTGGGGAGAAGGAAATTATCAGATATTTTGGGGATTATTAGACACTGGTTCAGAAGTGACATTAATTCTAGGGGACCCAAAACGTCACTCTGGTCCACCCGTCAGAATGAGGGCTTATGGAGGCCAGGCGATCAATGGTGCTTTAGCTCTGGTCCATCTCACCATGGGTCCTGTGTGCCCCTGGACCCATTCTGTAGTTATTGCCCCAGTTTCAGAATGTATAATTGGTATAGACATACTGAGCAACTGGCAGAATCCCCACATTGGCTCTCTAACTCGTGCAGTGAGGGCTTTTATGGTGGGAAAGGCCAAGTGGAAGCCACTAGAACTGCCCCTACCAAGCAAAATAGCAAATCAGAAGCAATACCAGATTCCTAGAGGGGTTGCAGAGATTACTGCCACTCTTAAGGACTTGCAGGATGCAGGGGTGGTGATTCCCACCACATCCCCATTCAACTCTCCAAAGGCCCGCACTTGCCCAACCAGACAAACAGGTACCACAACTTGGCCAAGTTGACACATGAAACTGACCATGAAAATACCATTTCCTTTTTACAATAAAGTACTGCTACGCATGCCCAACTTTATGGCTTGGTGGTCAGACAACACCCAGCTTATGATAGGCAACTCAGGTCTCATGGTAACTTGGTGGCCCATGGTTAAGCATTCAGTCTTTACTAAGGCCCAGTCACAGGCCAAAAGCTGTTTCTCAAAAGGAGTGTAGTAATCTGCAACAGATGGTAAGGCATTGCTCCAAAATCCTAAGGGTCTGCCCCTACCATCCATGGGCTTACAGCCTTATCCATCGTCATGGTATTCCACATAGCATTGTTTTGGATCAAGGAACACACTTCACAGCAAATGAAGTGTGGGAATGGGTGCATGCTCATGGAATTCTCTGGTCTTACCATGTTCCCCATCATCCAGAAGCAGCTGGATTGATAGAACGGTGGAATGACCTTTTGTAAACTCAATTACAGTGCCAAGTGGGTGGCAATACTTGAAAGACTGGGGCAATGTTCTCTGGGAAGCTGTATATGCTGTGAATCAGCATCTGCTGTACGGTGCTGTTTCTCCCATAGTCAGAAACCATGGGTCCAGGAACCAAGGGGTGGAAATGGGAGTGGTACCACTCACTATTATCCCTAGTGATCTACTAGGAAAATTTTTGCTTCCTGCCCCTGTGACCCTGAGCCTTGCTGGTCTTCAGGTTTTAGTTCCAAAAGGAGGAGTGTTTCCACCAGTAGAAACAACAACGATTCCATTGAACTGGAATCTAAGACTGCCACCTGGTCACTTTGGGCTATTTATGCCACTTGATCAACAAGCCAAGAAGGATTACATTATTGTCTGGGGTGATTGACCCTGACTATCAGGGGGAAGTAGGACTGCAACTACATAATGGAGGTAGAGAAGAGTTTCCTTGGAATATAGGAGATCCCCTAGGGCGTCTTTTAGTACTACCATGCCCTGTGATTAAAATCAATGGAAAACTGCAACAACCCAATCCAGGCAGGACTACCAATGGCTCTGAAGCTTCAGGAATGAAGGTTTGGGTCACCCCACTAGACAAAGAACCACGGCCAGCTGAAGTGCTTGCTGAGGGTAAAGGGAACATGGTAGCGGAAGAAAGTAGTGATAAATATGAACCTCGACCACATGATCAGTTATAGAAATGAGGCCTGTAATGCTGTTTTGTTCATGTTATACTATTTAAGTTGTAAGATATCAGGTTTAAGAATGAATATTACCCAAGGATTTTCACCATATTCTGGAGAAATTTAATGTGTTTCCAGTTATATGCAGGACAGTTGAGTATTGTTAGGTGAAAGAAAAAACATATTTTATTGTTTTTTATTTAGAAATTAGGTATGGTTTAAGGTGGTATGTATAGCTGCCAAGTTGACAAGGGGTGGACTGTCATGGTCAGGTTCATGTGTCAACTTGGCCAAGTGGTGGTACCTGTTTGTCTGGTTGGGCAAGTGCTGGCCTGTCTGTTGTGATGAGGATATTCCATAGAATTAAATCATGAGCATGTCAGCTGCATCCACAGCTGATTCCATTTGTAATCATCCAAGGGGAGTGTCTTCTGCAATGAGTGATGCTTAACCTAATCACTGGAAGCCTTTTAAGGAGGATTCAGAAGAGACAGGCTCTCTTTCTGTTTCAGCTGGCGAGCCTCTCTTGTGGAGTTCATCCAGACCCTTCATTGGAATCGTCGGCTTCACAGCCTGCCCTGTGGATTTTGGACTCTGTGTTTCCACGGTCATGTGAGACACTTTTATAAATTTTATATTTCCGAGTGTTCCCTGTTGATTCTGTTTCTCTAGAGAATCCTAACTAATACAACCACTTTTCTCTATAGATAGAACAGCCAGACTGAGGATCAGCAAGGAAATAGAGAAGTTAAACAATTTGATAAGTAAATTAGACTTAACAGACATATATAAGTTGTTACACCCCAAAACACCAGTATATACATTCTTCTATATTGCTCATGGAACATTCTCCAGGATAGAGCATATGCTAGGGCACAAAACAGGCCTTTATAAATTTAAAAACAATGAAATTATTCAAAGCATTTTTCTGATCACAATGGAACAAAGCTGGAAATCAATAACCCCCAAAGAACGAGAACTTTCACAAATACATGGAGATTAAATAACACACTCTTAAACAACCAGTGGGTCAAAGAAGAAATTTCTAGGGAAATAATTAGCTATCAGGAGATGAATGAAAATGAGAATACAACTTATCAGAATTTATGGGATGAGGTCTTCAGGCCTCTGTGGGGGAAGGGGAGTGGCACCAGAACCCAAACAGTTCTCTTTTGCTGGATGGATGTCAGACGGGCACACTCCATGTCTCCCGCTCCTCCCCCGCAAAGGGACCTCTCACCCCCAGTCCTTGCCAAAAACAAAAAAAAACAAAAAAACAGGCACCTACAGCAGAATGTCACAAGGTCAGAGAGTAGGCAATTTACCTTGGCTAAGTGGATTCTGTGCACAAGAAAAGCACGTCTCTTATCTTCCTAGCTCTCCATGGGCAGTCCCAGCTAGGAAACCGAAGACCTCATCTTCCCAAGCCAGCTGAGGGGGTGGCAGAGTCATGACTGAGCACATTCACCTCATCCTCTCCATCCCAATCTCCCCTTCTTTTTTTTTGTCCGGGGCCTCCCCATGCAGCATGGAAGACCCTCCAAGATCACCTATGCTCTGAAACTACTGTCCCAGCCATTGTTCTATCGTGTCTCTCATTGTTGCACGGAACCGGGGCGACCTTAGCCTCTCCTAGTCCCCCATATTACCAGAAGTCCCCCTTTACTAATGGACTAACTCCTTGGGGTACGTTTCTCTAGATGGTTGAAGGCCATTTTGAGGAGCAGGGTAAGAATATGTGAGGCAGGTTGTGGAAGGGAGCCCCTGCTCAGCACCTGCTCTCTTCCAGATTAGGCTAGACATATTTCCTCTAGTCCTGACAACCCTGTCTGAAGTGTCTTCTCAATTAAGCTTGAAGTGGTTTAAACCATGCAGGGTCACATTCTTTTCATTGCTTCCCCCCAGGGAACAGGGTTTTTCTAAATTTTGTGTTTCCTTTTTATGATGAATGCAGTTACTGAATTTCTAAAAGCAATCACGGGAAGACCCTAGATGATTACCATGGCGTACAAAATAGAAATGGTCATTTTCACATTTGTCTCCTTTTAACTCAATAGGTGTACTTCAAGGGCTTAAAGTTGGTTTTAAAGTTGAATTTACTGGAGTTCTGTCCAACAAAGAGTATTTAAAATTCTTGGCTGTGGCTATGTTGGTCCACAAATAGGGTTTCAGGGGTTCTATGTTCTAATAGGTCAAGGTTTTAATTGAGTGAACTTTGGGGCTTATCAACTGGTCAAACTAGAATTGTCCATTTAGGAAACAGTGTCAAGGGGGGTTATAGGAAACCATTGCTGATCCAACGCAATATGCACTGGTTAAATAGAGTAAATTGTTTATTCAAGCATTTACTGAACACATAGTTTGTGAGTTTAAAAGTGTGGCTTGCCTGAAGGAGAGAGGGAAGGTTGTTTTTTTTTTGTTTTTTTTTTTTTGGTGCATGGTTCAGGAACCGAAGGGAAGGTGTTTCTGGGGTTCATGCCTGCCCCATATCTTAGGCTCACCACAATTGGGCCCCCTCCAAGACCCAAAATTACTAGGCAGTGTAACTGATACCCACAGGAAATAGCTCACAGGCTAAATAATTAGACAATCAAAGAATGCCCTCATGTAAAAGAACACAAACTGAACATTGCAGACTCTTTGAAACAGAACTACTGTAATAGATGCATCAAGGGCTTAAACTATGAATGACAGATAAACTTGAAAAAAGTTACCATATGAACAGACTGAAATGAGAGTAGGAAATCATAGACTCAAGTAGAAATGAGATAAGTACAAAGAAAGGGTATAATATGGGATATATGGTAGTAGATACAGCTGAAGAATGAAGTGAAAGATCAGATGAAAGGAACAGAAAAGTATAAAGAGAACTTAAGAGAAAATATAAGATATGATAGATGATTCTGATGTCTGGGAACAAAATGGAAAGGTAGGGAATATTGTTAATTAGGTCTTTTGGCTTTTTCCCCCCCAGAGAAGCTAAAATTCCGTTTTCCAACTTTTCTCTCAAGTTTCCTAAATGTGTGACACTTGTACAGTATGAAAGGCTCTTGGTACCAGTTAGCTTGTACTTCTTATTAGGAGGAGGGGACATATTTTCAAGTGAATTAGCTAAATAAGTAAGTATTCTATTGCTGAATATATATTAAACTACAGATGAGACATGTCTTACTGATGAGCCTATTTCTTTATTGAAAAATACTCTTTTTCCTGTTGATTCTGTTTCTCTAGAGAACCCTAGCTAATACACATGGTCAATCCTGATTGGATCGGAGGTGAGTAGAGCCAGCTAACTGACGTATACAGAAACCACAGGTATATGTAAGCAGAAAGTATGAGAAAGTAGATGTTGCCAATGCACAGAAGAGAGTGGTACAGAAACCCAGAGAGTACTGGAGATGTCAAATAATATCCCACTTGGCATATTCTTTCTTTGCAAATCTAATACATTATTACCTAGCAATGCATTGTTTTAGTTTAACATATTTCATTAACAATAAATCTCAGCTTTAAAAATTTTGTCTTCCATATTTCCTCTTTTGGAAACATTTAGCCTATTTATCCTCTGCCCATTTTTCTATTGGTGTATTTGACTTTTATGCTAAATTGGAATATAGTTAATAGTATAATTATAATATTATTTCATCAGTTATAACAAAAGTACCACACTAATGAAGGGTGTTAACAATAGAGAAGCCTGTATGTATGAACAGGAGGTGTACGGGAAGTCTATCCTTCCTGCATGCTATTTTATGTAAATCTATAACTCCTCTAATTAAAGAAAAAAATGTCAATAATAAAAAGTGAGCATAGGATAGTGCTCAATGACACATAGAAGGATTTTAAAAGAAAGAAGAAAGAAAACATAGAGGAAAGTGTTATCTAATTACAGTTTAGATGTTGGGTTAAAATTTAAATCTGAAAGGCTAGCAAAATGTCATTTTAGGGTTAATTATAACATGAAACTCAGGATGCTAAACGACAGTGTTTTTCTAGCTTTATCACTAAAGTAACCCAACAGTGTGGCTTCACATTCAACTCTAAGTGTTATGGGTCATTTGGATGAGTGTCTCCGATAGCCTGTGTTTGATCTCTAAAACTATTCTCCACTAAAAGAATCAGAGAGCAGCTCATACCTTTTGTTTATTTGTTAAGGAAAAATCAGTAGAGGCTTGGGACATCTTGTTATTTTTGAAAAGCAAGAAAGAATACTTTAAAATATGTCTGGGCTAGCACTGAAAGGACAAAGAGGTCACTTTGAAGGGCCTCCCGTGGCCCACCTTGTGGCAATTTGAGAATTAAAGGGAATAACAGTAAAAACTAATTGTAACAACTTGAGTCTGTTTTACTCATTCATAATGATCACAAATGAAAAGTTAAAGTGAAGCTGTGCCTGTTTGAAAGTATTATGTACCCCAGAAATGCCATGTTTCATTCCTGTTTCCATCTTACGGAGGCAACCATTTCTTTTCATTCTGATTCAATAATGTAGGTTGGAATCTTCTGATTAGATTATCTCCATGGAGCTGCAATGCACCCAATTTTGGGTATTAAGTTTCGATTAGATGGAGATATGACTCCACCCATTCCAGGTGGGTCTTGATTAATTTACTGGTATCCTTTAAAAGAGGAAACATTTTGGAGAAATGACAGAAACCTCAGCGCCGACAGAAACTTCACAGCAGAGCTGACACAGATGCAGCCATGGGGAGAACAGAGACACGGATGTTTGAAGATACTTGGAGCCCAGCAGACATCACCATGAAATGTTAAGCAAGCCAAGGGAAGCCAAGGGATGAAAGCCAGCCCCGGAGAAGCAAAGTGAGGAACTTCCACATGGACAGAGACTGGGAGCAAGGGAATAGCAGTTGCCAGTCACGTGACTTCCCAGCTGAAGGAGGTGTTCCAGACCCATTGGCCTTTCTTGAGTGATAGCAACCTCTTGTTGGTGCCTTAATTTGGACACTTTCACTTCCTTAGAACTGTAAACTTGTAACTTATTAAATTCTCTTTTATTAAATCCGTTCCAGTTTTGGTGTCTTGCTTTCTGGCAGCTTGCAAACTAACACAGAAGCATATAAAAATGTAGCTGTATAACCAAAAGCTGGTGACATACTACAATATTTACATTTTTAAGAAATACATAAGAGTACTAAATATCCATCTGTTCATAAAGTATAGATGGCTATTGGTCTGTATTTGCATGTATCAGCAGTGTCTTATTCAGCATATTAGATTCCCTTGTTCTAGAAGCTTCTGTGGCAACCAATTCTGCCAGGGTTTTGATCAACTTTAAGCAGCAGGTACAAGCAACTCTCCACAGCATAGCTCACCCCTGGCTTCCTGCCCTGGGGCTTGATGTTGAAGACATCATGACACCTAGCCTGGTGCCCACTCTTGTGCCACCCCAAAGTATGGGGGAGTTTACATTCCTGTGGGGCCATACCTTGACCAAGGGGAGGTGGAAGCCCCTGAGTAAATGTTTCTTTTCTTACTACCTCCAGCTATAGAATCCTGAGACATGGTTTTTATAGCTGCTTGGATGACAAAAAGGAGCAACCTTCTTGTGAGATGGAGCAACAGTTCTGTAGGGGAGAAAGTGCAGGCACAATGTGGCTTCTCCTGGGTCCAGGTCAGGATTAAAGCAATTCTATTTGACAAACTGTATGCATGACCCTGATGAAGTGTTTCTGGGAAAAGAATGCCCGGACACCAATGACTTAAGTGAGTCATTTGAGATTTTCTACAGTATTCCTCACTATGGTGTGAAACCAACAATTCTCCCAGGGAATATTGTACAACATAAAACTAAAATCATATACATCTCAACCACCTTGAGCAACTGAATTGAAATAACTGTGAGCTATCCTTCCCATATCCAGGACAATCTTATAGAAGAAGGCCAAAGAAAAGAAAATTTTCAAAGATTTGCCTTCAATCTGGAGTCCAAAGGGAGGAAAAATTTTGCAAGCCTAGGCAAAAGATATTTCTCAAGGGATGTGATGGTTAGGTTCAGGTGTCAACTTGGCCAGGTGATGGTGGCCAGTTCTTTAGGCAGGTAAGCACTGAGCTAACCATTACTGCAAACATATTTCATGACTTGCTGATAAAATCAAGGCTGGTTTATTAAATCATCATTCAGTTGATTGTATCTGTGACTGATTACACCTACAAACAGCTAAGGGTGTGTCTTCCACAAACCAGAGAGATCAATAAATTGGAGTTGATCTAATCAATCGAAGACTTTAAGGGAGAAGGGAGAATTTTCACTGCCTGTTCAGTCAGCAAGCCTCTCTTCTGGAATTCATCTAGACCCTTCATCAGAGCTGTCAGTCTTGCATTCTGCCCTACAGGTTTGGGATTCTTGCATCCCCACCATTGCATGAGACACTTTTATAAATCTCATATTTACAGGTATCTCCTGTTAGTTCTGTTTCTCTAGAGAACCGTGACTAATAAAAGGATGCTGAGGAATCTGAATATACACCATTTGATCATTTCCTTGCTCATCAGTTGATGTGACCTCTTTTTCAAGAGAGAGGAAATCTGACTATCTACTTGCATAAATGGGAACTTGATGTCAATTTCTGTAGCTGATTAAGGATTTTACATCGGATGTGCCACTTAGAAGCTTTCAGGAAAGTGGTGTAGGAACTAATTATGCCATATGCTATCTTTCACTTTAAAAAAAAGAATCTTTTAAATGAAATCACTATTTAACTTCTTTTAATCCCTTTTTTGAAAGCACTCTTTATCTCATACTTTGTTGACCTTTTTTTCTGCAGTGTCATTGAGATATAGTCACATATCACATAATCCATCCCAAGTTTATAATCAATAGCCCACAGTATCATCACATGGTTGTGCATTCCATGCTCAATTTTAGAACATTTTTAACCGAAGAAAAATACTGGTACATCCTATATCCTTTATTCCCCCACCTTTTATTGTCCCTTAGCATTGGTATGGTTACATTATTACAGTTGATAAAAGAATAATAAAGCATTAATTCCACCTATGGCCAATATATTTCCCCATATACCACTCCATTATTAACTCTGTGTATGCTAGTTTGAAACTATTATGTACCCCCAAAAAGCCACGTTCTTTTAATCTTAATTCAATCTTGTGGGGACAGACCTATTGTTTGGGTGGGACCATTTGATTAGATGGAAATGTGACCCCACCCATTCAGAACACTTTATTAGAGTTCTGAAGTCTTTAAAGAAGCTCACGGAGAGAAAGAGAGTTGAGGGCAGATAGAGAGCAGATGCCTAGACAAGGACTTTTGGAGATGCAGAAAGGAAGCTCCATGGCAGAAATCAGAAGGACACACAGGAGCTGAGAGAGTCATTTTGAAACCAATTCTGGAGGGCCAGAAGATGTAGGCGCCTTCCTATGTGACAGAGGAACCCAGGTGCTGCCTTTCCTCCATGAATGTGTCTTCTTATTGGTACCTTAATTTGGCCACAGAATTGTAATAGTAGCATAATAAATCTCCTATATAAAAGCCAATCCATTTCTGGTACGTTGTATTCCAGCAGCTTTAGCAAACCAAACACCTTGTAATAGTGAAATACGTTTGTTCTAGTTCAAGAAAATACAATTTTATATTTGTACTATTAATCACAGTCATCGTCCACCACTGGATTCACTGTGTTATATAGTCCCCTGTTTTGTCCTCTAATTTTCTTCTAGTGACATACTCTACTGTAAACTCCCCTTTCAACCGAAATCACACACCTAATTCAGTGCTGTTATTTATGTTCATCACATTGTAGTACCATCACCTCTATCCATTTCCAAAAGTTTAAATTCAACTTAGTTTAAAATTCTGCATGCATTAAGTATCCCCTCCCCATTTCTATGCTTATTCTATTTCCTGGTACCCTATATTCTAGATTTTATCTGTATGAGTTTACTTTTTATAATTAGCACATATTAGTGAGATCATATAGCATTTGCCATTTTGTGCTTGAAATATTTCACTCAACATAACGTCCTCAAGGTTCATCCATGTAGTTGCATGCTTCAGGACTTCATTCCTTCTTACTGCTGAGTAATATTTTATCATATGTATACAATTTCTTTATCTACTCCTTGGTTAATGAACACCTGGGCTGTTTCCACCTTTTAGCAATACCAACTGGTTTCCTTGGTATGTACTCAAACAATTACCACGCAGTGGGTTGGCTTAAACAAAGGGAATGTGTTAGCTTACAATTTTGAGGCTAAAACAAAGTCCACATCAAGGTTTCCTCAAGGCTGTATTCTTACTGCAGACTGTGTTGTTCTGGGGCTGGCTGCCATTGATCGTTGACCCTCAGTTTATTATGTGCAAGGTGTATGGCGGCATCTTCGGGTCTCTTGTTTATCTTCTGGATTCCCTTGATGTTCAATTTCTGGTTGCTCCCTTTGTGGCTTTCTCTCTTTCTGTTTGAATTTCATTTCTCTTATTAAGGACTCAAGTCACAGAAATAAGTCCCACACTGATTGAGGTGGGCCGTACCTTAACTGAATAACCTCATCAAAAACCCAATGCACAATGAGTTCACACCCATAGAAATGGATTAAGTGTGCTGGTTTGAAACAGTTAAGTACCTCAGAAAATATATGCTCTTTTAATCCAATCTTGTGGATGCGGACTTATTTAGGTGGATCTTGTGATTTAGGTTGTTTCCACGGAGATATGACCCCTGCACATTCAGGGTGGGTCCTAATCACCTTACTGGAGTCCTTTGAGAGGGAAAGCATTGTGGATCAAACTCAGATGCAGATTTTAGAGACGCAGCCAGAAATAATCCAGGGGATGCTAGGCAAGGACTCACAGAAATAGCAAGAACCTGGAGAGATCCAAGGGAAACCAAGAGATGAAATCTAGAGTTTGCCGCAGAGAAGCTAAGCGACCCACAAACACCTACAGAGAGAAAGCCACTGGAATCAGAAGCTGAAAACAACAAACCAGGAGGAAGAACCAGCAGATGCCAGTCACATACATTCACAGATAACAGAGGTGTCCCAAATGCCAACGGCCCTTCTTCAGAGTCCAGGTTGGGACATTTACATGACCTTAGACTATAAACTGGGAACTTAATAAATCCCCTTTATAAAAGCCAATCCAGGGCAAGCCTCGGTGGCTCAACAGGTAGAGTTCTCGCCTGTCATGCCAGAGACCTGGTTTCAATTCCTGGTGCCTGCCCATGCAAAAAAAAAAAAAAAAGCCAATACATTTCTGGAATATTGCATTATGGAAGCTTTGGCAAATTGCACCATTAAGTTTAAGAACATATTTTTCTGGAGCATATACAGCAATAAACCATGACAAACAGACTCCCAATTTTCTTACCTCCATCCTTTCTATGTCGTTTATAAAAAACATTTAATGATACCTTTTCATGATTCCCTAGAAAACACAGCTTAGGGCAAAACTATGTGCTAATTCTTTTGGGGGATGGATCTTTAGGGAAGAAAGAGTAAGGGGGGAAAGTAAAGAGATGAAAGAACAGAAGGAGGAGTCCTTTCCTAAGCTGGACACAGCTTCACAATGAGCATAGCTGGTTAGTCAAATTCAGAGCATGATCATGGAGGTCATTTGCATCTTGGAACAGTCTATTATGGGAAAAAGGGAGGACAATTAATCTGCTGGCTCCCTCTGATCTCCTGACTCTTGTTGATTAAAGACTGCTCCCTGGAGTATTAACTCCTCTCCACAGCAAGAAAGCCACTGGAGGAGCTAACAAGCAATAAAAATCAGTCTCTCTATTTGTTGCATGGTGGCATCACTTCAGTATTTGGTGATGGTAGCAGAGGCAGCAGCCAAGGCTTTACAAGCAAGGAAATAGTGTGAACCATTGCTGGGATTCCAGTCAGGAAGCAAGGAATGTGGCCAAAGCCCCAGTGGAGTAGAGAAGCAGGTTCCTGTGTGTAGGTCAGGGCAGTGTGAAAATAGAAGCAGAACAATGAAGCCCAAAAATGTAAATTCTGCAAAAGCATTTTATAAACTGGAAAGATAGTTTCATGTTATACTATGAAGCCCTTGGTAGGGTATTAGGTCCACTTGAATAGCAGTAATTGTGTCTCTAAAACAGATTAGTTCCTTATGCTTACATTATGATTGGAATTTTTGCAAATGTGTTTGCCTCCAGTTTCCCTTACTCCTCATACCACTCTAAGGTGGGCAGGCATCCAAAGGAAAAAGCATAGATATTGGAGCCAGATGGAGGTAAATCTTGCTCCATTTTCTAGTTCAGTAATGTGATGTCCTGCTCATCATCTTAGAGTCTCAGCCTCTTCAATTGTAGGATGGGAATAGTGATGATGTCTCACTTGCAAGGATGGATATGGAATAGATCTGTTACCTACCACATCACAGGTATTTGTTTATTGATGGCCTCATAATTTTACCAGATTAGAAGACTGAATCAGAGACATTAGTTGACTTGCCAAGCTCCCATTCTTATATGTAGCAGGATTCAGATTTTGATTCATGGCTTACGAAAGGTAAGAGTGGAAAGGATCTTGAAGATCTTCTGGGCATATTTTTAGTCTTAGCTTCTCTGAGCTGCTATCACAAACACCACAAGATGGGTTTGGCTTAAACTACAAGAATTTATTGCCTCCTGCTTTTGAGGCTAGAAGAACAAAATCTACATATTGAGAAGACGTGCTTTCTCCCTGAAAACAATAGCGTTCTGGTGCTGGGCTGTGGGCAATCCTTGGGTTTCCCTGGCCTTCTTACCACATGACAATATCCTTTTTTCTGTCTTCTGAGTTACTACTCACATCCGGCTTCTGCTTTCTCTCTGAGGCTTTGCTTTATGAGATCTCCAGTAATCTGGATAAAGTCCACTGTTTTAGTTCCTTTGGCTGCAAAGCAAGCACCATGCAATGGGCTGGCTTAAATAATGTGAATTTATTTGGCAAAGGTTTTAATGCAAAAAGAAAGTTCAGAACAAGGCATCATCAAGTTGATGTTTTCTTCTTGAAAACATGTTTCTTCTGGGGCAGGCTAATGGTGATCCTTTTTCCTATGATCCTCTGTCATGTGACAAAACAAAAATCAAAAAACAGAAAACAAAAACACCACGATCTCTCCTGGCCTCTTCCAGCTTCCATTGAATTTCAGCTCCTTGTTTCCTAAGGCTGTCTCTCTCTATGTCTCTGAATTTCATCCAGCTTTTAAAGAACACCAGTCATAGGATTAAAACCCAAACTGATTAATAGAGGTCACATTTTAACAGAAGCAACCTCATAAAAATGTCCTATTTACAATACTTTCACACCCACAGAAATGGATTAAGAACATGTTTTTTATGGGGTACACATGGCTCCAAACTACCACACCCAACCTGGTTCAGTTTGGTGTAACTTTAATAAAAATAGCATCTTCAAAAGGTCCTATTTACCATGGGTTTTTACACAGAAAGTAGGGGTTAAGATTAAGAATATGTGTTTGTTGGGGTATATAATTCAACCTAACATAATTTTCAAACTTTTATTATTACCTCCAGGTTACATGTTAGAAAATGCTGAAGGAGGAATCAGATAAAGGTAGGGCTATTGTACTTTAGCTGGACATGGCCACCCAGACTGCTTGTGACCCTTGAAAGGGCTGTGGTGCCCTGGGTTCCTTGGAACACTGTTTGAAAATATCTGGTCTAGTCCTCCCTCTGCTTTACTAATGAGGTCACTGAGCTCTAAGATGTCACATTATTGCCCAAAGTCACATAGATGGTCCCTGGCAAGGGCGAGACTTAAGTCTTGTTGGGAGGACCAAAGCTCAGTACTCTTCCCTCTCCGCCCAACCAACTGCATGAGACAAAGACACCTGACCCCACATGAGATAGTGCCATCTGATGACACTAAAGGGTACATTGCTCTCCAACCTGGGAATAGTCTTTCAGTCCTCAACATCATTCCCATCCTGCTGGGGTCTCCTCTGTCCTGAGGAAACCTGGATGGCCCAGCCTCTTCAGAACATCAGATAGTTCCATCTCCCTTCCCCATATTAGTGACAGACCCTTCCAATATGGAAAATTTAGAATTGCCATAGCCCAAACACCCCTAAAGAGAGGGATGGAAAGATCAAAAGTGATAGTGGAGTTATACAGTGAAGATAGGATGTAACAAATGAATATGTATGCTGAATCATTAAATTGATACCTCTTTCAGTCTCTAGTATCTTGGAGCAGCTAGAAGTAAAAGTCTAAAATTATGGAAATGTAACCCATATCAAACTCTGAAAAATGTTCTACAACTAAATGTGGTGCTGTACTTTGAAATTTATTTCTTTTTTGTATATATGTTATTTTCCATGAAAAAAGAAGGAAAAAAAGTCGATTGTGATGATAAAAATATTTAAGCTTTCTAGCCTCCTATATTCTGGAGCAACTAGAAGGAAAAATCTGAGAGGATCGTATGGTAGCCCATGACAAACTCTGGGATCTGTCCTGTAACTACTTGTTGTGTGTTTGAAAACTATTGCTTTTTTATTTCTTAGCTTTGTATATATGTTATATTATACAATAAAAAAGTTAAAAAGAAAAAAAAAAGATCTGGGCTGACATTGAAAATTTCAGCAGCATCTGTATTTCCAGAAACATCACCAGTGGAAAAGACTATTAGGTTTTTTTTAGTCTTGTGGCTATTCCTTCATTTTACTCCTCTTTGGCATTTAAAGTTGTCTTTGAAAGTATCAGGTGTTTCCTGAATGAGATAATCCAATCAGTTGACGGCTTTCAAGGTAGGAGAGAGACTTTTTCACTGCTTCTTCAGTCACTGAAACTCCTATGGAGTTCATCCAGATCCTTCATCGGAGCTGCCAGCTTCACAACCTTCCCTGTGGATTTTGGACTCTTCCATGCACAAGGTTGCGTGACACCCAACATAAATAAATCTCATATTTATAGATTTCTTTCAGTAGATTCTGTTTCTCTTTAGAGAGCCCTGAGTGATACAGCCAGCTCTGACATCAAGTCCCTGCTCTGTGAGCTTGGGCAGGTTTCCTAATCTGTGTGATGAAGAAACTGAAGCTTTTCCATTCATAGACTGCACCTGTCAGTGATCCCTGAATGGGTGATTGAGGAAACTCATTGTCAGGCACTTGCATATATTGAATGGTTAATAAATATTAGTAGTTATTATTTGGAAGGGGAAGGAGGCAGCATGATTTCTCCAGCTGGAACTCCTCTCGGATGTTCCCCCCAGAAAAAAATAATATTAGCAGTCACTAATCACTGAGAACTCTGGGTGTTAGGTGCTTTAGAAATTAAATTTTTAATTTAGAAATTAAATTTTTATTTAATTTTTAAGAAAAAAACTATGATGGGAGTACTGTTGTGCTCAGGAAACAGATGAAACCTGTGGCTCAGACCAGTAAGTAACTGACCCACCACATTTAAGGCAGGGCATGACAAGCTGCTTTGGGTTCCCAATGTGTGACTCCAAACTGCACTCACTACCACAGCCTCCATGCTTTCCTGTTTGAAGTTTCAAAATGTGCCATATATTATACTTGTTATTGTCAGTCTTCTCTACCCCTCAACCAGAGCAGGGCCTTTTTCTGTGCTCTGTCCTAGCATAGAGCATGTGCTGAGTAAACATTTGATAGATGCATGGTACCCAAAGTTCTACTTTTGGAGGCATCGTGGAAGATCTTTCATTTTGACTAGGCATTAATGGGAACCAAGTTTTCTGATTACAACTCATACATTTAAATATTCAAAGAGTTTTCCACTGACCAGTTTATTTTTCTAAGCAGCTCATCCCCTTTATTTTTCTAAACAGTTCATCCCCTTCTGTGGCAAGGGCTGAAGACAACTTTCATATTGTGATGTGACCTGGGGCCCCAGGCCACTGAACACCATGCTGGGTGAGTCAGTGTGGTGTGCAGTAGAGGAAATCTTTCCTAATTTAGCAGAAAAACTTAACTATACACAAAAGTACAGTTATCTTCATATGCATCTCCCATGGAACCCAATAAAGGTATCTCCAACTCAAATTCCCCTTGGTCAAACTATGGTGGGGGCAGAATGAGGGAACTCGGGGATCTTGTTGAAAGGTACTTGGGGACACTGGGGAAGGGGATTGTGTGCTGAGGTCATCAAGGTTGCTCTGCCTTTGATTTTTCAAATAGGGATTGGTCCAGGTTAGGGAAACACTCTCTATTCTCCTATACCATCCTGTCTAATAGTACAGAGGGTTCCTATTAAGCACTTAGTATATGCAAAACACGCTTCCAAATTCTATTGCTGTCAGCCTATTTTACAGATGAAGAGCCTGAGGCACATAGAAGCTAAATAAGTTTTCTAAAGCCCACACATAGTAGGTATGCTGCTTTATATCAGTTATGTACCCCAGAAAACTCATGTTCTTCTAAACCAATCTTGTGGGGGCAGACATATTGTTGGGTGGAACATTTTGATTAGGTTGTTACCATGGAGATGTGACTTAACTATTGTGGGTGGGGCCTTTTGATTAGGTATTGCAATGGAGATATGACCCTGCCCATTCAAGGTGGGGTCTTAATCCAATAACTGGTATCCTATGATAGAGGGACATTTTAGAGCTGACACAAAGAGCAGAGAGATGAAACCAAGTGACACAGATGTTTGGAGATGCAGAAAGAAAATGCCTCAAGGGAAGCCAGAAACATCCTCAGGAGCTGAGGGAGTAATTTGAAACCAGAAGCCAGGGGAGCAGGACAGGAGACATCTCCATGTGCCTTCCCATGTGTGCTGGTTTGAAAGGATGTATGTCCCCTAGAAAAGCCATGTTTTAATCAAAATCCCATATCATAAAGGTAGAATAATCCCTATTCAATACTGTATGCTTGAAACAGTAATCAGATCATCTCCCTGGATGATGTGATTTAATCAAGAGTGGTTGTTAAGCTGGATTAGATGACGACATGTCTCCACTCATTTGGGTGGGTCTTGAGAAGTTTCTGGAGTCCTATAAAAGAAGAAACATTTTGGAGAATGAAGGAGATTCGGAGAGAGCAGAGATTGCTGCAGCACCACAAATCGCGACCTTTGGAGATGAAGAAGGAAAACGCCACCCGGGGAGCTTCATGAAACAGGAAGCCAGGAGAGAAAGCTAGCAGATGACACCGTGTTCACCATGTGCCCTTCCAGCTGAGACAGAAGCCCTGACTGTGTTTGCCATGTGTCTTCTCACTTGAGAGAGAAACCCTGAATTTATTGACCTTCTTGAACTGAGGTATCTTTCCCTGGATGGATGCCTTTGATTGGACATTTTTACAGACTTGTTTTTTAATTGAGACTTTTTTTGGCCTTAGAACTATAAACTAGCAACTTATTAAATTCCCCTTTTAAAAAGCCATTCTGTTCCTGGTATATTGCATTCCGGCAGCTAGCAAACTAGAACACCATGTGTTAGAGAAACCCCAGAGGTCATCGGTCTTTCTTCAGAGTCAAGCTATATTTCTCCAGATACCTCAGGTTGGACATTTTATGGCCTCAGTACTGTAAATTTGTAACTTAATAAATCCCTTTTGAAAAGGTCAATCCATTTCTGGTATATTGTTTCCCAACAGCTTTAGTAAACTAAAACAGTAGGTAAGTAGTGTGCCTCCAGAATTCACATGTTTATCTGTCAGTGGTAGTGATGCCAGGCTTGAATTTCTTAGTTTGTATCCATTCCCCATTTGTATTTGTTTCCTATTGCTGCTGTAACAGATTACAACATACATAGTGGCTTTAAACAACTCAGATTTATTATCTCACAGTTCTGTAAGTGAGAATCCCACAGTGTATCTCACTGGGCTGAAGTCAAGGTGTCAGCAGGGCTGTGTTCCATTCTAGAGGCTCTGGTGAGAAACATTTTCTTGCCTTTTTCAGCTCCAAGAGGCTGCTCACATTCTATGGCTCACAGTGCTGTCCTCTATCTTCAAAGCCAGAAATAGCAAGTCACATCTTTCTTATATCACATCACTTTATGTTTTGGTGTTATCTCCATTGTAAGAGAGAATAGCTACTACATATTCTATTTCCTCTCATAATTCTGATTCCCCATGTGTACCAAAAAAGCCATGTGTTTTCAATCTTGTTCCAATCATTTGGGGCCAAACTGTTAGGTTAGGATACCACCAATCTCTTATGAAAACCAATGGTGACTACTCTGAGATAAAAGAACCACAATGTAAGTAGGCGATTCAGAGTTTGTGTCTATAGTGGCAAGGGTCTGACCCTCATTCAGAAGTTGGAATCCCTGAGCTTTCTTATCCTTGGCTTACATATTCTTATGCAGCTTAGGGCCAGGTGTTTTATGTAAAGCTAGTGTGATGTGCATCTGTAATGATCTGTTAACTACTAATTAATGAGCATGTCCTTGGTGTTACATAATCCTATATTGACTACATTACTATTTCACATATTGCAGGCTCAAAAATGGCAGAAATTGTCCACCTCTGAGTGTGTCTTTTACTATGCTAATAAGGCAGGAGTCATTAAGGACAATTTTGGGGCTTCTGCACCTGTGCTTTTGTGTTAGTTTGAAAGGATGTTTGTCCCCTAGAAAAGCCATGTTTTAATCAAGATCCCATTTTGTAAAGCCAGAATAATCCCTATTTAATACTGTATGTAATTAGATCATCTCCTTGGAGATATAACCCAATCAAGAGTGGTTGTTAAACTGGATTAGGTAGAGGCGTGTCTCCACCCATTTGGGTGGTTCTTGATTAGTTTCTGAAGTCCTTTAAAAGAGGAAACATTTTGGAGAATGAGAGACTCAGAGAGAGCAGAGAATACTGCAGCACCACAAAGCAAAGAGTCCATCAGCCAGTGACCTTTGGAGATGAAGAAGGAAAACACCTCCCAGGGAGCTTCATGAAACTGGAAGCCAGGAGAGAAAGCTAGCAGATGATGCCGTGTTCGCCATGTGCCCTTCCAGCTGAGAGAGAAGCCCTGACTGTGTTTGCCATGTGCCTTCTCACTTGAGAGAGAAACCCTGAACTTCATTGGCCTTCTTGAACCAAGGTATCTTTCCCTGGCTGCCTTTGATTGGATATTTCTATAGACTTGTTGTAATTGGGACGTTTCCTCGGCCTTAGAACTGTAAACTAGCAACTCATTAAATTCCCCCTTTTAAAAGCCATTCCATTTCTGGTATATTGCATTCCAGCAGCTAGCAAACTAGAACAGCTTCCAACCAGTTGAATCCAGCTTCCCTGCTTGACCATTGAAGCAGGATGCAGTTAAACACAAGCACGGGATAGCTTATAATTTATATAGTGTTATTAGTTTTGAATGCTGGGTTCTTGGTTCCCTTTGCTACATTGTTCCTGCTGGCTACTAATTTCCCCTATGTAACTGTAATGGCTTTTTTTATAACGCTAGTTATCTCCAGGGCCATCCTTCACAACCACTCCAACAAGACCTATTGATCCGGGTGGAAATTTAGATTAGGTTGTTCCCATGGGAGATGTGACCTACCAATTGTTGTGATCTTTTGATTAGATTAATTCCATGGAGATTTGACACTCCCAATTGTGGGTTGGATCTTTCCTTTAGATGGTGGTATGACCATGCCCATGTATGGTGGGTCTTGATTAGTTTACTGAAGCCCTTTAAAAGGGAAACATTTTGGAGAGACCTCAGATGCAGATGCAGACACAGATGGTTGGAATTGCAGAAGCCCCAGGAGATACCAGGATTTGAGAAAGCCAGGAAAACCTAGACAGAAACCATAGCCAACACAGATGTGGACACTTGCAGATGTTTGGAGTTCCAACAGAGAGAACAGATGCTTAGACATGGATGTTTGGAAATGCAGAGCCCAGCAGACATCACCATGTGCCTTCCCACGTAGTGCTAAGCAAGCCATAACTCAGAGTTTTGCCCTGGAGAAGATAAGTGAAGGCCCACAGATGTTTAGAGAGGAAATCACTGGATTCAGAAGCTGGAAGCAATGGAACCGGCAATAAGGACCAACAGACACCAGCCACATGCCTTCTCATATGACAGCCATCAGTCCTACTTGAGTCAAGGCACCTTTCTTTGGATGTCTTAGTTTGGACATCTTTATGGCCTTATAACCGTAAACTTGTAACTGAATAACTCCCCTTTATATAAGAGTTAAAATCTAGAATATAGGTAACCAGGAGATAGAATGAGGGGAGAGAATGGGCAGCAGATACTTAATGTGTTCAGAATTATTAACTAGGTTGGATTTAAATGATTAGGAAAGAACAAAGGTCGTGGTGGTACAATAGAGTGAGTGTAAATAACAGCACTGAATTGTGTGTGTGGTTGTGATTCAAAGAGGAGGTTTAGTGTTGAATATGTCGCTAGAAGGAATGCTAGAGGACAAAAACAGGGACTATATAGCACAGAGAACCCTGTGGTGGACGATGACTGTGATTGATAGTACTAATATAAAAGTGTACTTGCATGAACTGGAGTAAATGTATGTCACTATTACAAGGAGTTAATGACAGAGTGATATATGTGAAAATGCATCTACTTGAAACTATGGAGTATAGTTAGCAATAGTTTACTCTTCTTTCATCAACGATAACAAAATAAACACACCACTGCTAAGGGCCAATAATTGGTGGGGAAAGGTATGATTATTTGCCCTTTTTTTTTAGTGATGAAAATGTTCTGAAGTTGATTGTGATGATCGAGGTACAGCTAGTGATGATGACACTTTGAGCCACTGATTGTATACTTTGGATGGATTGTATTATATTTAAAAATATCTAAATAAAATTGCTTAGATTTAGGGTGGGCCCCGGTGGCTCAGTGGCAGAGTTCTCACCTGCCATGCCGGAGACCTGGGTTTGATTCCTGGTGCCTGCCCGCGCAAAAAAAAAAAAAAAAATTGCTTAGATTTAGAACTATATATATGGAAACTAGGGGATATTCGAACTTGCTTGTAGTGATAGTAAGACTGAGTATACACATGTCAAACTTTGTCACATGGATATTAAAATAGTGTGTTTATTAAAATAGTGTATTATTGAGGTACACTAATTTAACCTTAATAAAGCTGTTCTAAAAAACTTAAGCTGTTAAAATACGACTTCTGCATACTGAAAAAATCCAGTCAATATACAAACATATTTATTAAACACCTAAAAAGCAATCACTCAAAACTTACATCACCCAGAGGGAATGCCAAAGTTGGAATTCCATATTGTCAATTAAGATGTCAGTTCAGATTATGTTACTTTTCTCATAAATACTACCAGAAATTCTAAAATCCTCAAAGTCACTTTAGATAAAGCGGGGAAACATGCATGTAATACTTAGAATCTTGAAAATGCAACTTAGAAGTCTTGATAAACATAGTAGCACATTCCATAAGTTGAATTTGTCCAGATATACTGGTGTGTTATAATTGTACAGTGTAGTCATCTAATGCAAACTTACCTGTCATAAGTGAAATAGCAATTTCCGCTCCGCAATACACTCACTTATGCAGGTATAAGTGACAGAAAACAGGTGATTAAGTTCAGGAAATGAGTTCAATTCATCATGCAAAAATCCTTTGTTTACCTAAGATGTATTTGGGTATATTGTGTCGAAATAGGTGCTTCACTCATATCATTAATATGTCATTTAGACAAAACAAATGCCAGCTAAGAAGTTCTCCTTTTTAAACAATTGCTACAACGTCTTTGGTACTTGTAATGACTTTCCCAAACAACCATTTTTGTTACCTCAAAGCTGAGCGATTCATTTGGAGGCGAATAGAAAAGTTCAGACTTCAGGCAGATACAGCCAGAACTTTCATCTGGTATATTCACAATAAGGGACAGACAGAAAGGGATTTGAAAAGAAATCTCTACTCACTTGCAGACCTAATTTACTACTTCAACTACTGCCCTTTTCTACGCACAGTATTTCTGTCTGTGAGAAACATCTAGAAACGTTCGTGATCAACATCAGCCTCACTGGGAACTTGTTAGAAAAGCCAATTCTCAGGCACCGCGAAGATCTCCTGAATCAGAACCTCTGGAGTGGGGCCTCTCAATCTGTATTTTAACAGGTTCTCTAGGGATTCTGTTGTGGTCTCAAGTTTGGAAAGTATGATCTAAGTAAGAGAACTGTGGGACAAATCACTTTCTGCATGCCTTGAGAGATTAAATGAGGTAAGATGCTGTGTAGTGTTTGGTATAAAATATGCTCCAGGAATACCTCTCTGAGCAGAATCCAGATAAATTTTTTTTTTTTTTAATCTACTGTGTTGGGATAAGCTACAATCGCACTCTGTGGATTTTCCTGGGATTGGCTTGATCCCCCTCGGTCAGCTGGGGCTGTGACTGTAGGAAAGTATAAACCAATCCTGAATCACTCTGCAGTTCTCCCCCTTGTATGGTTTCCCACAAAGGTGGGGCTCTCCGCAGCTGTGTGACTCCATTCCCCACCGCCACTGCAGAGGCAATGATTCTCTGTCACCTGATGCTACTTCCCCAAAGCCCTGACCTACCCCCAGCATGACATGTCCACAACTCTGGTTCCCAGCTGTGCAGCATGGAGACTCCTAAGATTCTGAGTCTGTTTATTACAGACAAAGAGGCCAGTGGTGGACTGGGAAACCAAGAGAAAGGCTCCTGACCCCATTATTCTTCAACCCCAATCCATCCGGACACATTATCTTCTAGGCTCCTTCATGTAGGAAGTAAACCAAGTACAGAAACAACTCCAAAGTCTGCCACAAAATTGGAACTTCAGTTTCTTCTCATTGAACTCTAAGTGGTTAAGGGAAGTTGTTTTTCTTGCTTCACAATGTCTTATTGGTGAGAGAAATTATGGGTGTGGAGACACGTGGGCTGCTGGGGATTTTATGATGCTACTACTTCAGGCTCTAAGCACATGCTCCTGTAAGTAACCACCAGCTTGCAAGTCCCAGCTTGCCAGGCCTGACCAACTCTTTGCCTTCTTCCTCAGGTGGTCTTCTTTCTCCTGGTCATCTTACTCGTCATTAACACTTCAGAAGGAATAAGGAGCTGGGACTCAAATTGAAATAAGTTTGAAATGTTCACTTGAGTACATTACTCTCCTCCATCTCTTAAAAAAGCCTGAGAAGCACTTAGGTTTTGCTGTGGATTCTGCTGCTTCTGCCCCACTAGGGTTCATTAAGGGACAGCTGGATCCTTAAGGGGGGAGGGGGATTAGTTTTGGTTCATTCCCAGTACCTGTCATTCTGCTTCACCTCCAACCTTCCCCTACACATGCAGAAGTGCTAGGTTTTTCACTTAACCTCCATTTCAGCTTAGCATAGCCTGGGCATGTCAGGCAGCCCTTTGGTTCTCTCTGCAGGGAAATTCCCAAACCAAGACAAACATCTGCGCCCCAAGGAATCTCCTTCTCCCTCTTAGAAAAGGGAATGAGAAGAATTCTGGCCTTGAGCTCCTTTGGGCTAGATTGTAAAGGAAAAGTTTTTAGGAAGAAACTTCAGTTTCAGTGAAATATCAGGCAGTGTTAGGTAGAAAATAGGTAGGGAGGGGTAGGGGAGAATGTCAGGGTGGGGGCTGGGCTGTCAGGTTCACACTGAGACTGGAGATAGAACGTTCTGAGTCAAACCACTGAGCCGCATAACTGGGTCAAGGGACAACAGGACTAGGTCAATTGTGGCAAGAAGGAATAAAGGGGAGCATGCGCAGTATAGCGATATCATGCACGTCAGCATGAGCATGCGCGTCAGCATGAGCATGCGCAGTACATAAGGCCCACCCCCCTCGGCGTAAGCATGCGCATTGGGCCCAGCCACAGCAGTAGAAAAGGGTTTGACTCTGGGAGGAAGGGGCCAGTCTGCTTGGACTGAGCTCACCTGAAAGCGTGCAGTGCTTGCTGATGCTTGTCCTTGCTTAATAACTCTGGTTTCTGAAAGCCACCCACAAGACCGACGAAATTCTTTTCACCACTCCTTCACCGAGGTATTCCTCCCAGGTAACAGCAGCATGAGATTTTATGAGCCTGGAAAGTCTTACTTCCAAAACATCAAGACTCTAAAGTCTCTACGTCTCTCTCCCACCCCATCCTTCATCACTTTTGAGAATGGCCTCTGTTCCAATAATTAAAGATATTACATGAAGGATATAAAAGCGACCTTTTTAGTTACCCATTTATACCCACCACTGTGCAGATGCCCCTTTGAGAAACGTTGGAGATTAAGTAAAAAAAAAAAAAAAGAATCCATTCATGTGAAGCAAGACTACACAATCTTGGGTAAACTGGGAAAAAGGCACAGGAGAAAAGTGACTCCTTTTAATGTAGAGGATATCAGAGATGTTTGAAAGGCAACTCCTGGCATGAGTGCTACCTCAGCACACAGGAAAACTTGGCCTTGAGACAGCAAGTTCTTAAGCACAGTGTATTGCCAATACCAGATCAAAATGAACTTTTATTTTTCACCAAAACATTTGATCATTTCTAGACTTTTTAATAGTGATCCTCTTGCTCACTGAGGAATAAATATCGGAATACCTTACAAAGAGCAAAGTCAACAAAAGAAAAAAAATCTTATTCATACCATAAGGGCTCAGCCACTAAAGCATCTGGCTACTTTGACTGTAGCTTTGATGGATATGATTAAAAATTAAAGGAAGGGGCTCTGTACCCAATCCCCCAGGACACAAGAAGCTGCTTTTGTAGCTAGATCTCTTGAGCCACTAGACGTTACTTCATCCCAACACCATTTGTAGGTTGTAGCCTCTTCCCTGTACAGACACTGAGAGATCTTCTTTCTGAACCCAAGCTTCCTGGCCCTCTCCTGGGCCTGACCTCACTCTGCCTGCCTCTTCAAAGAATTTACCTCCTTGACAGCTCCACCCACCTACACCTGACAACTTCAACACTTGACGGCTCTGGCTCAGCCTTCCTCTTTTATTTCCTTCCAGCTTGTTAGCTGAATTATTTCAGCTGAGTTTGTGGTAACAGGGAGCCTGTTAATTTGGTGTGGGGTGAATTCTGATCTCAACTGTTGTCCTTCTTTTCCTTCCTTCCGTGTTGAGACCCTTGGAATTTAATTGTGGTCCATAGTTTAATATTGACATTTTCACAAAGAAAAAGGACTGGTTTGCACTTATTATAAACTATTCCATGTAAATGTCTCAAAGCAAATATTGTCAAATAGTTTGTAACATAACAGAGAATTAAAACTGTATTTTTGAAAAAAAAACCCGATATAATTATGTTTTTAGTTGGGAAATGCAGTATTCATTGATAAAAGTTATAGTTTAATACATAAATTGTAACAGACACCACTGTGACCACCACCCTGAGCTAAGACATGAAACATTGTCAGAATATGAGATGCTTCCCCCACCCTCATTCCTTCCTGACCATTTTCTTGCTTTCCTTTGTAGTTTCACTATTTATGTACATATCACTAAACAATGTAGTGATGTTTTGCCTCATTTTGAATTTTATTTAAATGATTCATATTATATGAACTTTTTTGCCTTCCTCCATACTATATTCACAATTTTCATCCATTTTATTGCTCAAGGTTGGTCATTCTAATTCCTGGATAATATTTCTTTGTATTAGTGTACCTCAGTTTATCTATTTTATTGTTAAACATTTACTTTTTATGCAGTTTTGGTTATCATCAATAATACTACCATGAACATTTTTTTTTTACATATATCCTGGTACATATTTGTACAAATTTCTTCAGGATACAGGAGTGGAATTGCTGGTCATGTGGTGATTTTGTCCTTTTTCTATGGGATTTTTTAGGCACTTTCACTATAATATGGATATTACTAGCTTCCTGGTTTTATATATACATCAGAGTGTTTTCCCCATTGGTAGTTTGTCTTTTAATTCTGTCTACCATACCTTTCGTTGAACAGAAGAGTTGGATATTTTCCTGTTCAATCTGTCAGTGTTTTTCTTCCCATACTTGGTTTTAATTAGAGTCCCTGTTCTATGGAGAGAAGATCTTGAGGAAGAAGACTCCCTTTCTGAGAGAGCTATTTTACAGGTAATAAAGAGACCCTTAAGTACAGCAGTGATGAATCTTACCAAATATTTAAATTTGGAAGTCCAAATTCTCATATGTGGCTACAGACACATAATCCCATGTCAGGATTGATATTTTTGACATTCATATATATCTTCATCATTGCTGGCAAGGTCATTCATCGCATAGTTTTGCAATTCACTGAATTTTCAGAGGGCTAAATAATTTCAGGATAAATCAGTAAAAAATTCTTCAGACATAACCCTTTAAGGTGCATATCCTCTCTCCTTATCTCTGATCCTTCCTTTCAAATTAAACTAACCAATATTTACAAGAGAATATGGCCTATTTTTAGAATTCAATGTACAGGATTCATGACCATACTCCAGTGAGACTAGGGCTTTTAAACTGCTTGGGTTCCCCTGTGGATTGTGTTCATTTATTTATCACAGTCATAAATCATTATTCCCAGGACCTATGAATGTAACCCCATGAAGGCTTTTAAAACTAATCTTGCTTTCAAGTGTGCTCTTTCAGCTCTCTTGCCTGTGGCTCTCCAGGTCAGCAATAGACTGATTGCACTCGGACTCACAGCTCTGAACCTTATGATCTTAGTGATATTTATTTTAGCCACATTCGGAATAGGTCCCTAGGACATGCCAATGGGGAAAGAGGCTGTCATTGATGTGTTCTAAAAGTGTGATCAATTGTTTTGTGGTCAACTGTAGCCCTCCTACACATTCTTCCCAAAGTTATAGACATACAACGGTGGGCACAAGTTATTTTCTCTGTTCCTTTGAATGCATGGGCCATCTGTGTGTTCCTGAAAAATGAATTTGCATGAAGAAATAGCTATCTTGAATGTTTCCTTTTATTTTCATTTGCGCTTTCCTTGTTTAAACATTTAACCTGATGTAAATTCTAGGCTATTAATTCAAGATAGGTGCCTGTTTTCAGCAATCACAATACAGGATGATATGGCCTGGGAGGGAACAGATGGAGCCCCCAGATGGTCATTACAACACAGGAAGCAAATAGAAATGCTACAGACCCAACAGGGAGAAAAGCTGAGGGTTCACATCCGAAACTCCCCATTCTGTTCTTTGCTCTGGCCTTCTGTTTCTCACAATTTCAAAGCAACTGTTTGGGAATCTAGGTGAGCTGGATGGTTTGAAGCAGGGAGGAATGAGTGGAAGTGAAGAATAACCACTGTTCAATCACGGCCCAAGAAGAGTCAAGGGCACAGCTCAGTTCTACTGTCTCAGGCTAGAAAACACACAGTCTGAGATAGAGCTCTTCTTGAGCAGGACGACTGCAGCTGCTGAGTGTGTGCCGAGCACACACCTGCCAGCCATAAATGGTAGCCCTGCATGTATGAAGGGCACTTGGCAGAATTACTTAGTGACTAGATTTAATTATAAACACATGCACAATTAAAGATTTTCAGAGTACAGAGCAATTTTGCTCCCTTGGAAGTTTTACCTTCAGTTATATTGCAATTGATAGGAAAAAAAATCCACAGCAGCATTATTGATATATAATTCACCCATTCAAAGTGTACGATTCAGTAGTTTTTGTATTCCCAAAGTTGTTGCAACCTTCACCACAATCAATTTTAGAACATTTTCATCACCCCAAAAAGAAACCTTGTACCCATTAGCAGTCATTGCCATTGCCTCCCAATTCTCTCCCCTGACCAAGCCCTAGACAACTACCAGTCTCCCTCCCATGCCTGTGGATTTGTCTATTCTGCACATTTCATCACAATGTAATCATACAATATACATCCTTTCTGACTGGTTTCTTTCATTTACCATAATGAAGAATTTTAGCATGAAGCAATGGTCAGTACTTCATTCATAACAATATCCCATTGTTATAGATATATCACATTTTATATATCCATTCATTAAGCGATTGACATTTAAGTTCCCACTTTTTGGTTATTTTGAATAATGCTGCAATGAACATTCATGTACAAGTTTTTGCATGATCATATATTTTCATTTCTCTTGGGTACCTACTTAGCAGTGATATTCCTGGATGATATAGTAATTCTCTGTTTGACAATATGAGGAACTGCCAGGCTGTTGTCCAAAGTGGTTGTACCGTTTTACATTCCCACCAGCAGTGTATGAGGGTTCCCATTTCTCCATATCCTCGCCAACACTTATTACTATCTGTCTTTTTTATCATGGCCATCATATAGTGGCTGTTAAGTGATATTTCATTGTGGTTTTGATTACGGTTCCCTGGTGGCCAATGAGATGAGCATCTCTTCATGGGTTTGTTGGCTGCTTGTATATCTTCTTTGCATAAATGCATATTCAAGACATTTGATCACTTTTTAACTGTTGTTTGCGTTTTTGTTTTTGAGTTGTAGTAATTCTTCATATATTCTGTTTTTTAAAATATATTCTGATATTAAATAATTAGCTAAATTATTTACAAATATTTCCTCCAATTTTGTGTCATCTTTTGATAGTGAGCTTTGATGAAACAGTTTTAGTTACCAAGCAGGGAATAATCACAGAATGATTATTATAGTTTATTTGTCTATTTCTTATAGGCTATTTCTACTGGACTGAAAGAAGCTGATTTTAATTATTGCTAAAATTGTGACTTTTGCAGAGTGCGTTCCACTTTTTTCTGAAAGCCCCCAGGTTTTTTTTTTGTTTTGCTTGGGCAGGTACTGGGAATCGATTCTGCCACTGAGCCACTGTCACACCACCCCCGGGTTTGTTTTTAACTCTTTAGAAAATCCCTGTCACTTTTTGGAAAATCGGGTCACTCCCAGCAACCCCAATTTAAGTAGCCCATTTATCTTATTTAACAATGGAATTTTTTTCTTTAATTTTCATTTTCAGGTTGTTCATTGCTAGTGTATAGAAATACAAGTGATTTTTTGCATGTGTTGATTTTGCATGCTTTTCCGTGCTGCTTTATGTTTCTAATAGCTTTTCGTTGAACCTTTAGGGTTTTCTATATATAATATCATGTCATCTGCAAAAAGAGATATTTTACTTCTTCCTTCCTAACCTGGATGTTTTCTTCCATTTGTCTGACTAATGATTATTTGACTGCGTAGAACCTTCACCACAGAGTTAAATTGGAAGTGGCAAGAGCAGAAATCCTTGTCTTTTCCCTGATATTAGGGGGAAAAATACTTCGATCTTTCACAGGTAAGTATGATGTCAGCTGTGGGTTTTTCAAAGATGTCTTTATATTGAGATGACCATGTGGCTTTTGCCCTTTATTCTATTGATAGGGTGTATTACATGCAGTGGAGTTTTATCTATGTCCTCTCAGTGTTCTGCATACATGTAAGAAGTATTTAGTGTAGAGTTGCCGCTGGTTTACAAGCATGTTTGTGTAAATCAGAAAAAGGTGCTCCTCCTGAAGACTCCATTCCATCTCTCAGAAAATTGTTATAATTTACTGATTTTGTTAGACTCAGTAAATCAGTGCATTCTGCTGAGGCCACTATGATGAGTAAACCCATAATCCTTGACTTCAATGAGTTTAGAAACTAGTGGGGAGCTAGTCACATTGACACAACTAATGAGTTATCACTATTTTGCATTTATTGATAAAGTCAGTGCCCTTTGCCCAAACACCAGCCTCACTCCTTTCCTAAGCTGCCCAAATAAACATACAATCTCACCCAAAAAGTCTCCCATGGTCCCTGATCCTGCCACCACCCTATAGAGAGGTTCTGGAGTCACTACAACGCATAGCACAGACTCAGGCCTGGAGTTTGCAGAGGCATTGGGTGGCATCCCAGAGAAATCATGGAGTGGACAGACTGTGCTGTGGAGTCATGGGAAACTCTCCTGGAAATTTAAGGCTTCATGAGACCTTGGCTTCCTCCACTGTCTCAAACTAGGGGCCATGAAACACATTGATATCAGCTGGATGCTTGATAAACATCAAGTTCACATGTCAGTGACTCAGACGCTCTAGGGGTGGGGCCCAAGAAATTGCACCTTAATAAGCTCCCCAGGTGAGACCACTGTACACTGAGGGCTGAGACCCAACGACTTAAGCCATGCTTCCAAATGCTCTTTGAGCATCAGCTTCTCTCAGTGGTACATTTGACTCTGAGAAATGACCATGCAAATTCCAGAACAATACAACTACCCCAAGTTTTCTGAAAACTCACTTAACATATTCTTTGCTATCACAGCACGAAAACAGTGCATGATTGCTTGATTAAGGCCACCTTCATAGAAGGCAGCTGAGTGAAATTATAGGTTTGCCCATCTTCTCAGATTTCACCTAAGCGGGGTATATAGTCACAGGCTATAAAAGCTTCAGACCAAGGGCCTCTGCCTCGAAGATGGTAGGGTAAGTCAGCTTGTGGTGGGATCTTTTATTTCTTTTTATGATACAGAGGTTTGTGTTTTACTGACAGCTAGGGCAATAGTGAAAAACAGTAATCTGGTGGTAGAGAGAAAAGGCAGCCAGGCCCAGCCTGGCCCTGCCCAGGCCAGCTGGGCTAAATATGTTGGCTTCTTCTCTGTGGGGCTGGTGTGTGTATTTGGCATAGAGGAGGCCGAGGCCACTTGGGGACGAGAGAAGACAACCAGCTCAGATGTCCATGGAGCTGTGAGCCAAGTATTCCTTGTGGCCAGTGTTGCTGACGTGCTTGATCTGCATGACCTCAGGTTTGGGGCAGATGGTGTTTCTGTGGCTCAGGCCCTGGCAAAAGGCACAGCCATGTTCTCTGATGTCTAGCAGGGACTCGTCCTCACAGTGCAGCACTTGCAGTATAGGCAACACCTTCTGCTTGACTTCCAGCAGCAGGGCTTTGAGGTCCAGCAGTACCGACTCATCAGAGGCCTTGTTGATGAAGGGTGGGGGGGCGGCGCCAGCATCTCCCAAGCTCCTAATATGGCCAACATGGTGCATGTCATTCTCAGACTCCTTCGGCATGTCATAATTGATGATGCTGGAGAGCAGGGAAGTCCAGGCCTTTGGAGGCCACATCTGTGGCCACATAGACATCATTATTGTCCTCCGGGAATGCCTTCATGGCCTTTGTCCATTCTTCCTGGTCTCTGCCACAATGGATAGCCACAGCTTCCACCCCCTTGAGCAACAGGTACTCAAGGATGGTGTCTACATCTGCCGGCTTCTCTGCAAAGATGAGCACTGGCGGGGCTGTCTTCTGCAGGCACTCGAGCAGATGCACCATCTTGGTCTCTTCCTTCACATATTCCACCTCCTGGATGACGTCCAGGCTGGCGGCTCCAGTGCGCCCCACGTTGATGGTGATGGGCTTGACCAGGGCGCTCTTGGCAAAGTTCTGAATCTTCTTGGGCATGGTGGCACTGAAGAGCAGAGTCTGACGCTGACCTCTGAAGTAGGAAAAGATGGTGCGGATGTCGCCCTCGAAGCCCAGGTCAATCATGCAGTCGGCCTCATCCAGGGCCAGGTGGCGGCAGATGTCCAGGCTGACCATCTTCTTCTGCAGCAGATCCTTGAGGCGCCCGGGGGTGGCCACCATCACATGCACGCCCTGTTGGATGGTCTCCATCTGCTCTTTGACAGACATGCCCCCAATGTATCTCCTACCAAGATATGGCACTTCTTCCCTACACGCGTGTGCCGCTCTTCAGACATGGTCAGGATGTAACTGGGGGGCGTCCAGCTGGTTTTGATGGGGTCGTCATATGTGATTCCCTTGACCATCTCCTTCAAAGACATCAAGGCTCAGCCCTCTGCGACACTCTCCAGAATCTTTTCTTCCTCCTTGAGCTGCCTCTCCTTGGCGGACTCTTTGCGGGCTTTGGCCTTCTCTTTGAGAGCTGGTGCTGGTCCAGGAGGCTGATCCTGGACCGAGGTCCCAGTGGGATGTCATCCCCATCTCCCAGGGGCTCGCCGCCTGTATTCTCTCTGTTAGCCCCCTTACGCAGTCGCTGCAGCAGCTTTTGGAGCGGCAGTTGTCGGTGCTGCCTCACGGGCACATGGGGCACCAAGTCCTCATCCAGCTCCTCCTCCACCTCGGAGCGAATCACCTCGGAGTTGCCGCCTCGTCTGTGCGAGCGGGTTTCGCTGGGGCGCCAACTCCTCCATCTTTACCACACGCAGGCGGAGAAGGCATACCCGGTCTTGTGGGTGTGGACCTGTATAAGCAGGATAAGGCGTGGCCCACGGTGGGTCTTAATCCTCGGCCTGGATTCCTTTACGAGCGGGATGCTGCAAACTCGCTGGCGTTGGAATGAGAGTCAGTGTGATGTGAGAAGAGCACTTCGTTACCTAGCAACGACCTGTCAGAGCGGGATCCTGCAGAGGCGCCAGCTTTCGCAGAGCAGCTGTCTCCTGGCGCGCGGTCAGCGCCCCCCTGTGGCTGGCGAACCGCTGCTGCAGGAGCTGGGGAGAAAGCGGCGGGGGCGGGGACTGCATTTAGGAGACAGTGGAGAATTTGGAGCATGCATCAAAGGGTCAGACCCAGCCCGGTGGAAGAGGATGCTCCAGAAAATTTCAAGTATGCGTGGAATCTGTGATGGACATTATAGCAACTATGTGGACCATGGATGGTCCTAATGAAAGGAAGTCAAAATACACAAGAGTCCTTTATTGGGGAAAAACATTGCCTAGAACTTTTGTTGAATGCCAGCTTCGTGTTAGGGATGCTAGAAAGAAATTAAGCTGAAGTTAATGAAAAGCTAATCTACCCTGTTACCCTTCTTTCAGAGTGACAAGAATAAGCCTCTCTCCCTCACATAACCTACAACTGAAACCCAGAGAATTAGAATTTTCCATAACTAGCTCATGTCAGGCAGGCACGGAGAACTAGTCTGATACTGATCCCATTGCCTCATCCATATCTGCAACAAATCTGCTTTCCTGTGGCAGAGACAGCTGTGAGGAGTTCATGGAATTTTTCCGCTTATTTACTTCACTTCTTCCTTGAAAAGTTTACTAGCCTTAACTTATTTTTAGATTTTACTTCCAATATTTATTTTCTGGGCTTTTATTCATCTTTAAGAATCAGATGCTTCGTGTGCAAACATAGCTGGTATGGGCCCCAGAGTCAGTTTCCTTGTCAGAGGTAGCTCTTCCCTTCTGGCCACTCTCCAGCTGTCGCTTCACCCATCTCTCTTGATTCCACATGGCAAAAGCTTAAAAAAAAACCCAAATCTCTGTGTCCCAAATCTGTGCTGGTGGAAGAGCCCAGCGTGATCTGCCCTTCCAGGCTGATTAAATTATCCCTCCTTTGGGGAGAGCATCTGAACACGTGCTTGCGCATTGGTCCCTATGGTGGCTTCAGTCTACCTCTATCCTCTT
The DNA here is from genome assembly GCA_004026745.1 of Myrmecophaga tridactyla. Classification (NCBI taxonomy): domain Eukaryota; kingdom Metazoa; phylum Chordata; class Mammalia; order Pilosa; family Myrmecophagidae; genus Myrmecophaga; species Myrmecophaga tridactyla. The sequence continues at coordinate 5,083 of PVIY010015572.1, read as the reverse complement.
TTAATTATGACCTTATGAATTATGCATTCACGAAGATAGCAAATACTGTATGAGAGGTACGATTTTTCTCCATCTAACTTTCTTTAACACGGAACTGCAGATGACAGGGTCCCTGTCCCCCACCCCCTTTGCTATTGGATTAACTCCTTGGGGGTACTTCTCTCTAGATGGTTGAAGGCCATACTGAATAGTAGAGTAAAAAAATATCTGGAGCAAGTTATGGCAGTGATTGATACCAATCAATAGCAATGGATCCTCTGCCCAATGCACACAAATGACCAATTTCTGAGACACCCAGGTTTCAAAGAGAAAAAGTTCATTGCTAAATTCAAAACAAGAGATCAAATGGCCTATCTGCCTAGCAGTGGGTCTCCTTGAACTCCTGTAACGCTGATAGTTTTATAGTATCAAAAGATCAGCAGATTTTAGAATAGTTGGCACAATAGGTTTAGATGGTGAAATTAGAGATGATCAATGGTCTAATTATTGAGTAAATGCAGATTGATTACTTGCTTAGTGACAGAAGATATGTAAGAAAATGGAAGATTTAATATGGGTGTGATTTTTTTATTATTATAATGAGGTAAATGTCACTTAGGTTAAAGTTTACACTACTGTGCATGTCAGCTGGGCCAACTTTGGTTAGATCCAGCTTCATCTAGCAAAGTAGTTTAGGAATTGGTATGGGTTAGTTTTGGCTTGATTCAAATTTCTTCCTTAATAAACATTAGGGGCTGTCTTTTGGGATCATAAGACTCTAAATTTGAAAAATAGGATTAGAGGGTACAAATGGGGGCCAGTCACAAGGTTTTTATAATCACAAGATAAAAGCTATGTAGTTATGTAATCATTATCAAAGATCAAGGAAAATGGGTTACAGTTCAGTAATTTCAGGTATTTCCCTCTGGCTATTCTAATATATTAGATAGTAAAAAATATCTATGGAATGAAAATCATAACTATTTGTTAGATCCTAACTTCTCAGTTATAGGAACTCTTTCCTTACCACCTACTCTCTGCCAGACTATACTAGATGTGTTTTCTTTAATCCTTATAACAGTGTCTGAAGTGTGTTCTCAATTAAGGCTTGCAGATATTCAAATCATCCGTGGTCACATTCTTTTCTTTGCTGTCTTCAGGGAACAGTGTTTTTCTAAGGTATATGATTTTTTTTTTTCTTTTTCAGTATACACATAGTTCTTGCATTTCTAAAACCAATCATGGGACTATGTTAGAATATTACTATGGCATATACAATACAAATGGATTTTTTCTGTTTATCTCCTTTTTGTTCAAGGAGTACATTCCTAGGGCTTAAAGCTGGTTTTAAAGGTGAGTTTACTGGAGTTCTGTCCACCAAGAGGGGTATTTAGAATCTTTGGCTATAGTATGTTGGTCCTCAAACAGAGTTTCAGGGCTTCTGTGTTCCACTAAGGGCAAGGTTTTTTTTTAACATGGCAGGCACCAGGAATCGAACCCGGGCCCTCGGGCATGGCAGGCAAGCATTCTTACCTGCTGAGCCACCGTGGCCCGCCCAAGGGCAAGGTTTTAACTGAGTGGACTTTAGGGCTTATCAACTGGTCATACTAGGGAACAGGGTCAAGGGGATTATAGCAAACTATAGCTGATCCAACTCACTATGCACGGGTTAAATAAATCATTTATTTAAGAATTTACTGAGCATGTATTTTGTGGCAAAGTTTGGATGTCTGCAGATAAGGCCATCTTGCCTCTAAGATGCTCATAGCCTGATGGAAGATGGAACCAAACACAGCCCAGAAGCAGACTGCTTATTCGTGTCTTCTCTTCCTTTGTAATTCTTCCCTTCCCTCCCCCCTTTAGAGCACTTCTTTGGTGTCACAGTAAACCTCCAGGGGAACAAAAAAATGTCTGCTGTGTGGGACTCTCTCATATTGGCAGGCATTGCATCCTGGAGGGAGTCCTCAGTGAGTTCGGGCAGTTGACACCAGAGAGTGGGGAGTCACGTTCCTTCTTGCTGTGTGGTGGGCAGGCTCCTGTGATCTTGTACAGTAAGGAATCCAGTTACTTTATCAGCTGTTTGTCTTTGATTCCCTGAAATATTTCTGGGAATTAGGAGAAACCAAAAGGTATTTGGGTGTCTATCAACAACGGAAGCTTTATTTCATAACACCAGGTTTTTCCATGTACTTGGGATTTTGGGAACTTCTCAATGTCCTTAAGTCAAAGTAGGGCATCTCTTCAGCAAACAGAATGTCTGTGGATTTTTCTGCATACTGCTGACCACCCAGGCCCTTGATTTTTCCCAATTTAAGGAGCTTAATCTAAGGAGACAAAGATGAGATCGAATAAGCATTATGTATCTGACTTCTATTCCCAGTGCTGCAGTTCTACGGTTCTAGGAGAATATTTATCCTAGGGTCATAGTGGGAAAGAGAGGATCCCAGTTTTTTTGGATTAAAATTATATTTTTACTACCTTTAGCAAACAGTGGTGCTTGCTTCCTCCAATTTCTGCTGAGGTCTTTCATTCAACAGACTTTGTATAACCATCTAGAGCACAGCCTACAGAGGTTGAGCAAGGTAGCAAATGGGGCAAGGAGAATTTGCTTTAACACTAAATAGGTGATTTCTGTCAAGTTCAGGTGACATTGTGGTCAGTTGGCCCCTTCATGAAAAGCCAACCCTAGAAAAGTCAGAAGAGTGGAATCTGGGAACTTACAAAGCAATTGAGAACCCCCTGGAGAGAACCTGTGCTAGCAAGTTTGATAATACTGTGGATGGTTATGAAAAGAAAGCTTTTGCTTGTGTTCATGCCTCTTGCTTGTGTGACCTGGGAACAATCACTGCCTGTAAAAACCTCAGGTAAAATCTGGGCAATGAACAAAAACAATCAAAAATTTTTGCTGGTATGAGAAGTTGGGGAAATAAAGAGAGGGGTGAGTAGCAATTTTTGGCACTCTTCCCTTCCTAAATTGGGACAGGTCGGGGTGAAGTATTACAGTAGTTCCCTGCATGGCTGTGTCTAAGAGTTTAAAAATGTGGGTTGCCTGAAGGAAAGAGGGAAGGTGCTTCTGGGGTTCACACCTGCCCCATACCTTTGGTTCACCACAATTGAAGCAGAGGAGAACCTGGCTCTCGGCCCCCTCCAGGACCCATCATCACCAGGCAGAGTAACTGATACCCACAGGAAATAGCTGACAGGCTAAATAGACAATCAAAGAATGCCCTCATATAAGAGAACACAAAGTGAATGGCAAATCCTCTGAAATGCAACTATTTAATAGGTGATCATGGACTTAAAATATGGATGAAAATGTTAGATAAGGTAACATATTAGCAGCCTGAAGTAAGAAAAGAAAAAGAATCAAATAGAAGTAAGTACAAACAAAGGGCATGTATATGGGATAAATAGTAGATACAACTGAATTAGAGATAACTGAAGAATGAAGTGAAAGATTAGAGGAAACAACAGAAAAGTATAAAGAAAGCTTAAGAGACAACATAAGATATGACAGGTAATTTCAATGTCTGGGAGCAAAAGGGAAAGGTGGGGGCTATGGCTAATTAGAGAGAGGTAGCCAGGCTTGGTGTCAGCAGGTATTTTGATTTTTCTTTTTCCCCCCAGACAAGCTAAAATTTCATTTTCTAACTTTGGCCTCAATTTTCTTCAATTCTATGCAAGCCAAACAATACCTGTGGAAGTCTGTGCCATGGGTCACTATTTGTGACCTCTAAAGTCAGCTTTCTTCTTCCTGATTCATCCTGCAGTGTACTCAGACATGTAATACATCTGACCTTGGAAGGGCAGAATGCTTGACTGTGTATCTCCCATCAGACAGATAATTATTGAACTCTATATTATATACATTACATATTTGATAACTCCATATAAATGGGCATCTATGACTCTGTTAATTATCATATTAAATGGCATCTCTAAAATCAGTGAACTATATACCACTTGCATGTGGAGTAGGTATGCTGGGTGCCAATACCCAGCTGCCATAGGGCACCACTGATGGGAGATGGGTGGGGAAAGCTGGGCTGTTCCCAGTGAGCAGCTGCTTCGGCGCCTTCCCCTCATCTAGCCACCTCTTGAATAGGTGTGGCTTTCAGGAAGATATGTGAGGCTGGGCCTGCAGACAATTCTGCACAGCTGTTCTTTTTATTGTTCAAAAGCCTAAATTGCCTGGCAGATGGCTGGAGTCTTCCAACGTTGGTATTTTAAGGCCTCTCATCTTCTGCTTTTTGCTGTCATAGGCAAAACAGGCAGAGCTCCCAAGTACCTTTTCTCAGGTTTGGAGGAAGGAGGCAGTGAAGTTTGAGAAAACACCTAAATGCCTACTGCAGCCTTGAGTTCTCCCAGCCTCTCTCCAGTGAGTAAATCAGAATCGGTTGAGCATGCAATGAGATGTTCAATGGATTTGACCAAGTAGGCTAATGTGGACGTGGAGATATAAATACAGTTCATTACAATCCAGGGATACTGGGTTTCTTTTAAGAATTCGAGACTTTCATATCAACAAGACAAAATGACCCTTTTTTATTGTTCCTTTTTCTGATCATCTTTGGTAATTGGTCTTTGTGGTATGAAATGCTTTCCTTTGTGGCTGCTCCTAATATGATGAATTATTTTGGGCAGAAGTAGTAGCGATCACATCATCTATCCCAGGCAAAGATGAGAACACATATAACCAACAAATACTCACTAATGATTCTCCCCTCCCCTTCCCCAGTGCTGGAAGCAAGGGACTTAAAAAGGGGCTGGATGGAAGGTCCCCACACATCTGTTTCTAATGATCCTGCAGCCTTTTGAGTCCATGGGGATAAACTTTGGGGGTCAGTGAACCACCCAAAATCATGTAAGATTTTCATGTGCATTTTTCAGGGGAGTCCATATGTTTTACCAGATTCCCAGAGATGTTTGTGTTGAAGGCACAAATTGTTGAAGGCACAATTCAATTGTTTGTTTTGGGTGGGGAGGTCACAGAAAAGATAACCCTCCTGGAAACAGGAGAAAGAATTGGAGTATTTGCTTCTTTTCTTACCATCTGCTTTCTGGCTGCCGCACAGTGGAAGTGCTGTTGCCACCCCCCACCCCA
>PVIY010015571.1:0-53549 GCA_004026745.1 Myrmecophaga tridactyla | reverse complement strand
AAAAGAAATAAAACCATAATAGAGAAAAAAAGATTATACATACCATACCCCTTACCCCTTGCTTTCATTTATCACTAGCATTTCAAACTAAATTTATTTTAACATTTGTTCCCCCTATTATTTATTTTTATTCCATATGTTCTACTCTTTTGTTGATATAGTAGCTGAAAGGAGCATCAGACACAAGGTTTTCACATTCCCAGCTCTGGTTTTGTTGATTCTCTCTGTTTTTTGTATGTTTGCTTATTATCTATTTCATATATCTTTGCTCTAATCATTGTTATTTCCTTCCTTATGTTCACTTTAAGTTTAGTTTGCATTTCTTTTTCTAAATCCTCCAGTTGCGAGGTTAAGTCTCTGATTTGAGATCTTTTTTTAATGTAAACATTGAGAGCTATAAATTTTCCTCTTAGAACTGCATTTGCTGTGTCCCATAAGCTTTGGTGTATTATGTTTTCATTTTCATTCACCTCAAGATATTTTCTTATTTTTCTTGTGCTCTCTTCTTTGGCTTATGGGTTGTTTAAGTATGATTTGTTTTATTTCCACATAATTGTGAATTTTCTATTTCTCCCTCTGTTATTGATTTCTAACTTCACTCCATTGTGATCGGAAAAGATACATGGTATGATTTCAGTATTTTTTAAATTTATTGAGAGTTGTTTTATGATCTAACATATGGTCTATCCTGAAAAATGATCTATGTATACTAGAGAAGAATGTTTAAATGGAGAAGTGTTTTATATATGTCTATTAGGTCTACTTGGTTTAAAATATTGTTAAAGTCATCTTTTTGACCTTCTGTCTAAATGTTCTATTCATCATTGATATAGTTAAGTTTTTATCCATTATGCCAATCTCTGCATTTTGTCTGTGGCATTTAATCCATTTACAGTACAAAGTAACTACTGATAATGCAGGATTTTCTTCTGCCATTTTACTATTTGGTCTTTGTAAGTCTTGTACCATTTTTGTTCCTGAATTCATCCATTAATGCCTACTTTCATATTTCATTTATAATTTGTATTGTACTATTTTGAGTCCCTTCTCATTTCTTTCTGTGTACATTCTTCATTATATTTTCTCTGTGGTTACCCTCGGGCTTAAATTTAACATCCTAAATCTATAATAATAATGTTTAATTTGAGATCACCTTTGGTGGTTTGAAGCTGATGTGTGCCCCAGAAAAGGCCATGTTCTTTTAATTCATTCCTGAGGGTGCAGACCTGTTGTAGGTGGGACCTTTTGATTAGGTTATTTCAGTTGAGATGTGATCGACCCAATTGATCCTTTTCTTAGAGTCCTTCATGAGAGGATAAAATACATGCAGAAGCAGAGAGATGAAACCAAGAAAAGTTCACAAGAAAAAGCCCCTGGAGGACCTGAGAGAGGAAGCCACTGAAGCCCGAAGCTGAAAGCAATAAAACCTGGGAGTGAAGGACCAGCAGATGCCAGCCATGTGCCTTTCCATGTGACAGAGGTCTCCCATATACTGCCAATCTTAATTCAGAGAAGATATTGTCCTATTGATGCCTTAATTTGGACATTTTCATGGACTTAGAATTGTACATTTGTAAGCTAATAAATTCCTATTGTAGAATCCAATGCTTTGCTGGTGTATTGCACTCTGACAGCGTTAGCAAACCAAAACGCTGACTTAGCTTCAATAGCATGTACATTCACTGTTCCTATATCCCTTCATCTCCCCACATTTTTTTTACTTGTTACATTATATCTTCATATATTTTATGTCCATATCCATAGATGTATTATTACTTTTTATGCATTTGCAGTTTAGAACCTATAAGAAATAAAAAGTAGTTACATACCCCAAAAAACACAATATGATAGTGTAGATATTTATAGTTACCCATTTACCCTTCATCAGAGGTCTTTATTTCTTTATACTGTCTCATATCCTTTCCTTTCAGTCTAAAGAACTCCTTTTTGCATTACTTGTGGGACAGGTCTAGTGTGATTAACTCCCTCAGCTTTTGTTTCACTGGGCATGTCGTAATCTTGCCTCATTTTTAAGACAGTCTCACTGTGTTCTAGTTTGCTAGCTGCCAGAATGCAACACACCAGAGACGGATTGGCTTTTAATAAAAGAGCATTTATTTCATTAGTTCTTCAGAGGAAAGGCAGCTAACTTTCACCTGAGGTTCTTTCTTACGTGGGAAGGCTCAGGGTAATCTCTGCTGGCCTTCTCTCCAGGCCTCTGGGTTCCAACAACTTTCTCCCAGGGTGATTCCTTTCTGATCTCCAAAGGCCTGGGCTGAGCTGTGAGTGCTGAGATGAGGTATGCTGAGCTGCTTTGGCTGTGCTATGTTGACCTTTCTCATTTAAGCACCAGCCAATTAAATCAAACATCATTCATTGCAGCAGGCACGCCTCCTAGCCGACTGCAGATGTAATCAGCAACAGATGAGGTTCATGCACCATTGGCTCATGTCCACAGTAACAGAACTAGGTGCCTTCACCTGGCCAAGTTGACAACTGAATCTAACTACCACACACTGGATATAAAATTCTTGACTGGCAGTTGTTTTCTTTCAGCACCTGAAGTATTTCAACCCACGCCTTCTTGCTTCCATTGTTTCTGATGAGAAATCAGTTCTTAATTTTGTTGGGACTCCCTTGTACATAACATGTTGCTTTTCTCCTGCAGCTTTTAGAACTCTCTCCTAGTCCTTGTAATATTTGACAGTTTTACTACTATGTGTCAGAACTGGTTCTGAGTTTATGTGGCTTGGGGTTCATTGGAATTCTCAAATTTACATATTCTTGTCTTTCGTTAAATTTAGGCGGTTTTAATAGAGCATGAAATTTTATAGGTTTGTCCAGAGTGATACCCCAATAAATCCCCGAGTCATTTGAACAGTGAATAAAAAAGTATTTGCTAAGTCCCCTTGGGGGAATAGTGAGAAAGGGGGAAAATTCAGCTTCCCCAAGTGGAGAATTCTTGATATTCTCACAAGCAGTGGGGACAACAAAGCAATAGGCTGAGCCCCCTATCTTGGGATTTGCTCATATGAAGCTTAACCCCACAAAGGATAGGTTAAGCCTACTTAAAATTAGGCCTAAGAGTCACCCCCAAGAGAGCCTCTTCTGTTGCTCAGATGTGGCCTCTCTCTCTCAGCCAACACAAGCAAACTAACTGCTTTCCCCCTCTCTACGTGGGACATGACTCCCAGGGGTGTAAACCTTCCTGGCAACGTGAGACAGAAATCCTAGAATGAGCTGAGACTCAGCACCAAGGGATTGAGAAAACCTTCTCAACCAAAAAGGGGAAGAGCGAAATGAGACAAAATAAAGTGTCAAATGCTGAGAGATTCCACACAGAGTCGAGAGGTTATCCTGGAGGTTATTCTTATGCATTAAATAGATATCACCTTGTTAGTCAAGATGTAATGGAGAGGCTGGAGGGAACTGCCTGAAAATGTAGAGTAGCCATGTAGCCATGTTTCTTGAAGATGATTGTATAATGATATAGCTTTCACAATGTGACTGTGTGATTGTGAAAACCTTGTGTCCTGATGCTCCTTTTATCTACCTTATCGACAGATGAGTAAAACATATGGATTAAAAATAAATAAATAATAGGGGGAACAATAAATAAATAATAGGGGGAACAAATGTTAAAATAAAAAAAAATTTAGATGGTTTTCAGTTATTTCTTTGAATATTCCTTCTATCCATTTGTCTCTTTCTTCTCCTTCTGGTACTCACCTAATGTGTGTATTGGTATGTTTCAGGATGTCCTACAGGTCTCTTAGGCACTGTTCACTTTTTTTCATTCTTTTTTCTTTTGGTTCCTCAGCCTGAATCATTTCACTTGTCTTGCTTTTTTTTTTTTTTTTCCCACATAGGCAGGCTCCAGGAAAACGAACAGTTGTCCTTTTTTTGAGTTCACTTACTCTTTCTTCTGCCAGCTCTAATCTGGAATTTACCTGTTGGGAATTTTTCATTTCAGTAATTATGGACTTCAAGTCCAGTATTTCTGTTTGGTTCTTTTTTAGAATTTCTTTTTGTGAATATTCTCATATTGTCCATTCATTTTTTTCTTCACATCCTTTAGTTCTTTCTCTGTGTTTTTCTTTGTCTCTCTGAATATATTTAAGATCATTTTTTTAGATTGTATGGTATATGAATATATCTTTTTAAATTTATTTATTAATTAAAAAATTAAGAAACCAAATAAAACATCAACATATAAAATCAGTAATTCACAATATCATCACTTAGTTGCATATTCATCATTTCTTAGAACTTTTGCATTAATTCAGAAAAAGAAATAAAAAGACAATAGAAAAAGAAATAAAATGAACACAGGAAAGAAAAAAAAAAAGATTATACCTACCATACCCCTTACCCCTCGCTTTCTTTGATCACTAGCATTTCAAACTAAATTTATTTTAACATTTGTTCCCCCATTATTTATTTTTATTCCATATGTTGTACTCCTTTGTTGACAAGGTAGATAAAAGGAGCATCAGACACAAGGTTTTCACAATCACACAGTAACCTTGTGACAGCTATATCATTATTCAATCATCCTCAAGAAACATGGCTACTGGAACACAGCTCTACATTTTCAGGCAGTTTCCTCCAGCCTCTCCATTACATCTTGAATAACAAGATGATATCTACTTGATGCATAGAATAACCTCCAGGATAACCTCTGGACTCTGTTTGGAATCTCTCAGCCATTGACACTTTGTCTCATTTCACTCTTCCCCCTTTTGGTCGAGAAGTTTTTCTCAATTCCTTGATGCTAAGTCTCAGCTCATTCTAGGGTTTTTCTCAATCCCTTGATGCTGAGTCTCAGCTCATTCTAGGGTTTTTCTCAATCCCTTGATGCTGAGTCTCAGCTCATTCCAGGATCTCTGTCCCACGTTGCCAGGAAGGTCCACACCCCTGGGAGTCATGTCCCACGTAGAGAGAGAGAGGGTGGTGAGACTGCTCGTCGTGTTGGCTGGAGAGAGAGGCCACATCTGAGCAACAAAAGAGGCTTTCTTGGGGGTGACTCTTAGGCCTAAATTTTAAGTAGACTTGATCTATCCTTTGTGGGGTTAAGTTTCATATGAACAACCCCCAAGACTGGGGGCTCAGCCTATAGCTTTGGTTGTCCACACTGCTTGTGAAAAAATCAAGAATTCAACTTGGGGAAGTTGAATTCTCCCCGTTCTCACCATTCCCCAAAGGGGGCTTTGCAAATACTTTTCTACTCACGGATGGAATCACCCTGGGTTTCATCGGGGCATCACTCTGGACAAACTAACAAAATCTCATGTCCTACCTGAGATTCCGAGTACTTATGGTGTTCAATCAAACTATCTACATAAGTTATATTAGGAAATGCACTAGTCAAAATATAAATTTTGTAACAAATAAACATTTTTTACTTTAGTCTCACATATAAGATGACATTTTAAAATATTAATTACCATCTATTTTCAGCACCCTGCAATAATGACATTCCTTTGTTCTTCCTCATGCAAAAACATAAGATCATTTTTTAAAAGTCTTTACCTGGTATGCCCAAAGTCTGGTGTTATTTGTTGATGAGTTTCTGGATTTTCATCTTGCTCCTTTAGATGGACCATTATTTCCTGTAACTCTGTCTTGTGATCTTTTGTTACACTCTGTACCTTTTAATATTTTGAAATGTTAGCTCTGAGGTTTAGTCCCCGAGCTGTCCATTCCTTAAGTTTGTATCCTGACAGTGACATGATAGAAATTTCCTTGAGTGCCAGGAGCTAACACAGATAAACCAATGCAAAAAAACCTTTCACAGTCTTTGAAAATTGGCTCTGCTCTGGCTGGTGTTCTCCTTAGAGTAACCTTCCTCTTAAGAATATCAGCCTGAGGCAAATGTTAAGTATAGGGTGCTTTCCATCTTTTTGAGTTTTGTCTTGTCATGGGCTTGTGCTTGCTGGTGGCCTTAGAAATTCCCCTATTTATAGGAATTTGAATGTGCTACCCCACTCTCTATGAAAGTATGACTTTCCCCTCCTCCCCTTATTGTGTCACTTAAAGCATATAAACTTTTACCTCAGGTGGCTTGGACTTAATTGCTCCTTATTCTGTTTTACTATCTGTAGGTTGCTTCTGCCTGCGGGGCAAGTTCTGGGAGGGCAAGCCTAGTTGAGCTTCCTGTTTTAGTCTTTCAGGCTGCCCATTGGCTAGATTGGCACTGAAATAAACACACCACAGTATGTACATAGGGGTTACTCTATTCTCTGTGCAACATGGCTAGGGACCCACAGTGGGAGTGCTGGTTGGCTCCACACCATGTGGGAAGGGGGGAAGGGGACCACAAGGTAGATCCAGATCCTTTAAAAATTTTTCATCACTTACCCAGTTACTGCAGTCCTCTAGCTGTTTTCCAGTCTTCTGAGTAAAGTGGCTATGCCATTTTTTGTTAGTTGTTCAAAGATTCCGTAGGGGAATGATACCTTTGAGTGTCTTATGCTACCATCTTGCTTGACTGGAACTCTTAAATCCTTGGGGATTTTTTTTCTTTTTCAGCTTTACTGAATTTATTCACACACCACACCAGCCAAACAAAATATACAATCGTTGGTTCACAGTATCATCACATAGTTGTACATACATCTCCCTGATTGATTTTAGAACATTTTCATTACTCCAGAGCAGAAATAAGAATAAAAAAACCCAAATCCTCTTCTAACCCTTATCTCCCCCTATTGTTAAGCCATAGTATTGGTGTAGTACATTTGTTACAGTTGATGAAAGAATATTAAAATATTAGTTATCTATAGTCCATGGTTTGTAGTAGCTATGCTTTTTTTCCATATACACCTCTATTTTTTTTACATTTGTTGTGGTTCATGGAAGAACTTATTTATTACATACATGACTCTAAAAAACCACTATTAATCAAATTCACCTACAGTAAATTACTATTTCTTATAATTCCATGAATGAGCTACCATCACCTTGTGTCCATTCCCAAACATTTAAATTCAACCTCGTTAACAGTTGTACACATATTAAGTAACAATTCCTCATTCTGTGGCTTCTGTCTCTAGGTAAGCTGTAGTCTACATTTTTCTCCCATGCTTTTCTTTATTATATTACTCATCTAACCATAGTCTAAAGGGGGTATCAGTAACAAGATTTTCACAGTCACTCAGTCACAAGATAAAAGCTTTATAGTTATACAGTCATAATCAAAGATCAGGGTTACTGGGTGGCAGTTCAACAATTTTAGGTTTTTTCAGGCCTCTTTTTTCAAAAAATACTTTTATTGCATAATCTTCACACATGTACCATTCATCCATAGTATACAATCATTGGCTCACAATGTCATTACATAATTGTATATTCATCACCATTATCATTTTTAGAACATTTGCATCACTCCAGAAAAAGAAATAAAAAGAAAAAAGAAAAAACTCATACATCCCATATTCCTTACCCTTCCCTCTCATTCACCACTAGTATTTCAATCTATCCATTTTTTTAACCCCTTATACCCCTATTAATTATTTATTTTTTATCCTTTTTTTTTACTCCTCTGTTCATATCCTGGATAAAAGGAGCATCAGACACAAGAAATTCACAATCTTTATATCTTTGTACAATCGTCTTCAAGAATCAAGGCTTCTGGAACACAGCTCAACAGTTTCAGATGCCTCCCTCCAGCCACTCCAATACACCATAAACTAAAAAGGGAATTATCTATACAATGTGTAAGACTAATCTCCAGGATAATCTCTCGACTCTGTTTGAAATCTCTCAGCCACTGAAACTTTATTTTGTCTCATTTCTCTTTCCCCCCTTTTGGTCAAGAAGGCTTTCTCCATCCCATGATACCAGATCCCAGCTCATCCTGTGAGTGCTGTACTATGTTGCCAGGGAGATTTACACCCCTGAGTTTCATGTCCCATGTAGCAGTGTGTGTGTGTGTGTGTGTGTGTGTGTGTGTGTGTGTGTTCAGTGAGATCACCTGCTGAGTTGGCTTAGAGAGAGAGGCCACATCACTCAGGGCTCTTCTGACAATCAGTTTTTAAGTAGGTGATCTCCTTGGGTTATTATTCTGTTTAAAATGCAAATAACTGCAAGAAGAACACACTGTACAAGTGGCTGTCACTATCAACTTAATGTGGATTTGTTTGAAGTACTCATTAAACTGTTAGAGCTGGGCAGAGTTTTTAGTCTGCTTCTACTTCAAAACTTTTTGAAGTGTGGTGCCTGGACCAGCAGCTTCAACATCACCTGGGAAGCTGTGCAGATTCTCAATTGCTATTCCAGATCTACTGATTCAGAAACTCTGGCAATGAAGCCCAGCAAATCTCAATCTGTTTTATAAGCCCTCCGGCCAATTCTGATGCACACTCAAATTTGAGAAACACTATTCTTAAAAGAGTAGAAAACAGAAAGAAAGCCAGTGTAAGTGACTTGCCTAAGCCCACACAGCTAGTCGATGTCAAAGCTGTGGCTAGAACCATGTCTTATGGTTCCTAGCTATTGCTAGGATCTAGGGAGAAGGGACATTTATAGAGGCCCTTTCCATGCAAGTCCCATAGCAGGAGTGCCATTTAATCTGACGCTCTGTGTGATTAAATAACTTGCTCAGATAGAGACAGAATTTCATTCCTGACCTCTCTGTCTCTTCTGCACTTGCCTGCATTTGCTGTCTGTGCTCGCATATGCACCGGAAGAGCATGGAGAGTTTAGATCCAGACCCTGCCAGGTAGGCACTCTTGTTATGCTGGCATCCTGAAGATGATCCTCTCTTGGGCTAGCAGGGAGTTTGGAGGTCCTCGCTCACCCACCCCCTTCCCAGTTTTGCTGACAGTTCAGTCCTGACTCCATTCTAGGGGGAGAGAGAGTGAGAGATGCACTCTTATGCTTCTGAGAGTCCCTGCCACTCACGGCAGGGCCAGAGCCTTACCAAATGTGGCCAGATCACAGTCGGGACAGACTGCGGGCATATTTCCCATACATCTGGGATGAGAAGAGGCTCCTTTAGAGTTAGAGCCCAGGGGCAAAAAAAGACTTGAAGATGGGGTGGGTGGGGGGCACACCCAAAGCAAATAGGAAAGGAAATTAAAGAGAGTCTTGAGTCTCCTTCCAGTTTCCGTTTCTGCATTTTTGGCAGGAATAGGCAAAGCTGGGCTGTAACTTTCCAGTCTGCCTGCTCATTGTCTTGCCCAGAAATACCAGATAAAAGAAACCATGGAATGAGGAATGAGGAGCTTGGGTCCCACCCTCAGGATATTCCAACAATATTAACTCTCTTTCAGGCCAGCACCCTCCCTGCCATCTGCCAGGCTCTAGCTGTTCTAGCAGGCTCTCGCGTCGGCTGTGTGATGGGAGGGGTGCGGGGAAGACATGTCTCCAAAGAACCCTTCAGCATTGACCAGATGTCTGTCCCGCTGCCTGTCTTGTGCTTGAAATTCCCCCATTGGCATCGTTCATTGGGTCTTCAGCAGTCTCATATTAGCGTAAAATGCCCTGCAGTGGGACCTGTGAACTCTGTCAGATTTTACTTAAAAAGATAGGGAGCTTATTGGAAGTGGGCCAAGAACTCTGAGTGGTGGCTTTGGGTAAAAAACAGGGACCAGAAGGAGAGAAGGGAGGATGGCAGAGACAGCCTTACCAAGGCTCAGAACCACGTAGCCTGGTGCCAGAAGGGACACCAAAGATGTTTGAGACAGGGCTGCCTGGCCCAGGCCTGAGTCGATGGGAGCAGAGCTAGCTAGACCAGGCCTGCTGGCTCCCAGAATAGAGCTCTTCCTCCACCCTTGTCTAATTATGGGTTGTTTTCTTCCTCACCTCAAGCCTCCTTTTTTTGTGAGGAATTTCTGTAACTTTTCTGAATTTCTCTTTGTGCCCGTTGCAAAGATATATCCCAGAAAAGCCATGTTTTAATCCTAATTAAATCTCTTTTAATCTTGATTCAGTACTGTAGGTTGGAAACTTTTGATTAGATTATTTCCACAGAGATGTGGCACGCCCAATTGTGGGTGTGACCTTTTGATTAGATAGAGATGTGACTCCATCCATTCCAGGTGGGTCTTGATTAGTTTTTGGAGTCTTTAAAAGGGGAAACATTTTTGGGAAACCTCAGAAATGACAGAACTGACAGAAACTTCAAAGCAGAGCTGACACAGATAACGAGAGTTGGAGAACAGAGACACAGATGTTTGGAGATGCTTTGGGGCTCAGCAGATGCTGCAAGGAGATTTAAGTAAGCCAGAACCTGGAGAGAACCAAGAGAAGGGAAGAGATGAAAACCAGCCCTGGAGAAGCAAAGTGAGGAACCCACACTGAAACTGAGGCTGAAATCAGCAGAGCCCACAAATAAGGGACCAGCAGATGCCAGCCATTTGATTTCCCAGCTTTTCCAGACCCATTGGCTTTTCTAAGGTATCTTTTCCTGGATGCCTTAGTTAGGACATTTTCATAGACTTAGAACTGTAAACTTGTAACTTATTAAATTCCTTTTTTAAAAGCCATTCTGGTTCTGGTATATCACATTCTGTCAGCTTGCAAACTAATACACTCCTGTAAAGAGAGGTGATCTTGAGAAAAACCCTAGAATGAGCTGAGACTTAACATCAGGGTATTGAGAGAACCTTCTCGACCAAAAGGGGGAAGAGTGAAATGAGACTAAGTGTCAATGGCTGAGAGATTCCAAACCGAGTCAAGAGGTTATCCTGGAGGTTATTCTTATGTATTAAGTAGATAGCACCTTGTTGTTCAAGATGTAGCAGAGAGGCTGGAGGGAACTGCCTGAAAATGTAGAGCTGTGTTCCAGTAGCCATGTTTCTTGAAGATGATTGTATAATGATACAGCTTTCACAATGTGACTCTGTGATTGTGAAAACCTTGTGTCTGATGCTCCTTTTATCTACCTTGTCAACAGACGAGTACAACATATGGAATAAAAATAAATAATACGGGGAACAAATGTTAAAATAAATTTAGTTTGAAATGCTAGTGATAAATGAAAGCAAGGGGTAAGGGGTATGGTATGTATAATCTTTTTTTTTCTGTTATCGTTTTATTTCTTTTTCTGTTGTCTTTTTATTTCTTTTTCTAAATCGATGCAAATGTTCTAAGAGATGATGAATATGCAACTATGTGATGATATTAAGAATTACTGATTATATATGTAGAATGGAATGATATGTTAAAGTTTTTGTTTGTTGTTAATTTTGTTTAAATAATAAAAAAAAAAGAGAAGTGATCTTCCCCAGAAATATTTTAAAATGGGCTGTATCTGTGAGGTCATTAAACATCCTAGGAACTGAGGCTGAGTTAGGCTTTGGGGAGATAAAGATGAGGAAAACAGCATCCTTTCTCTTGTGGAGTTCACAGCCCAGTGGGTGACACAGGAAAGTGAAAACAAAAATGTGAAGATACCTAATGAGCAAAGCTATAGATAAGGTGCCCCTGACTGTGAAGGCTCAGAGTTGGGGGCTTTTGAGCTGAGTTTTAAAGAATGAGTGGAAGTTCACCAAGTGGACAGAGGAGATGGGAGCAGGGAGAGGTGAGGGCATTTCAAGTGGGGGGCACATCTCAGATAGAAGGGGGCACGGCCCTTCCAGGCACCTGCAAATACATGGTCAAATCTTTGTTATTGATAGGGTGTGTTTAGGGGAGATCCAGAAGGCTGTCCAGAAAGGAAGGCTAGGCCAGACCAAAAAGGTCTTGAATACGGCCATGGTTAGGAGTTTGGCCTTTATAGCCTGAGGGTAATGGGGAGCTCTGCTGGTTTGAAGCTGTTATGTACCCTAGAAAAGCCTTGTTCTTCTAATCCTTTCTCATGGGGGCCATCCTCTTGTGGGTGGGACCTTTTGATTAGATTGTTTCCATGGAGATATGACCCACCCAATTCAAGGTGGATCTTAATCCTTTATTAGAGTCCTTTAAAAAAGCTCACATAGAGAGAGAGAGCTTAGAAAGAAAATGCCCCAGGACAGCTAAGAGAGAAAGAAATGCCCAGAGGCATTTTGGAGATACCAGGAGAGAAGGGCCAGCAGAGTTGCTATGTGTCTTCCCATGTGACAGAACCCCGGATGCCAGCAGCCTTTCCTGAGAGAAGGTATCTTCCTCTTGGTGCCTTAATTTGGGCATTTTCATGGCTTTAGAATTGTAAATTTGTAACCTAATAAATCTTCATTGAAAAAGCCTTCCTATTTCTGGTATATTACACTCTTGCAGCTTTACCAACTGAAACAGGAGCCATTGAATGATTTTTATTAGTCAGTCAATACCAACTGTCCAGTAAGCAACCCCTAACATCTTAATGGTTTAACCCCAATAAAGGTTTGATTTCACTGCTGTAAAGTCTGATGAGGCTCCAGTGTCACATGGGAGGAAGGTGGAAGGTGGTGAAGGCACAGGAGCCCCAGCTCCCTTAGTTCTACTGGCAGTCTGCTGGTCAGAGCCAGTCACATGGCCCCAACCCAACCCCAAGGAGGTTGGGAAAGATCAGGAGACACGAGCACTGTGGTCTGAGGCATGATTTAGATTGTTCACTCTGGTCACAGAGTGAAGAAAGAATTAAAGAGCTTCGAGCATGGAGACAGGGAGGCCAAGCCGAAGGCTCTTTCAATGATTCTGCTCCCAAGTTCTCTTCGGACCATATGTAGGTGAGCACCTGGGCTTTGGAGGGCAGGTGGGTGGCGAGATCAGTGAGGGAGGCACAGCAGCTCTGCAGAGATGGAGAGGTCCTGAGAGGCAGTGAGCAGTAGGGCCCTGGGCCTTGGCAGGAGCCTGAATGGGGCTCACAGATGGTCTTGGCCTCTTCAGGGTCAGACCCCTCACTAAGTGTGAGTTCTGCCAAGGTGTGGCCCACGGCACCTTCCTCCATGTCCTCGGCTCTGAGTAGGTTTTTGTGGGGAGAGTGAGCAGTTGGTAGATGAAGCCGTGGGTATGAATGCAGGGCTCTGAGAAAGGAAGGGGGAGGCAAGGTGGATCCTGGAGAAGATGTGGCATTTAAGACAACAAAATCTCTCCAGTGTGCCTAACCTTCGTTGCCATCTATTTGTTTCTCTTAGGAATAGTGAAAGCTGCCATTTCACAGGTACTGTCAGGCTTTCTCAGGGAAGCTTTGCTCATTAACTTCTGCATATTTGTGCTCATTTTAATCCATGGGGATGGCCGTCCTCCTGGTGCCTTGCCCAATGTCAGGCTCTTACCTCAGTCTAAGGGACGAATACCCTAAAGCATAGGAGGACCTCTGAGTTCTGGCTTGACCTTTGCTGCTAACTGTCTGGATGATTTGGGGATGTCATCCTGTATCCCTGGGACTCGGTTTCCTCATCTGTTATTTGGGAGTTGGGCAAGCACAGAGGTTTTTAATTAGATGATCTTTAAGCTCTCTCCCAGCTTTGACATTTCCAACTTAACAGAATGGAAATTGAATTTCCTAAGGGCCCAGTCATTTTCAGAACAGCGCTTTTCAGCTAGGGACAGCAATATCAGGCGGCTTCCTGGGAGTTTCCAGAAGGTGGACCGGGGCTCAGGAGAATTGGGCAGTTGTTTCCTGGGGCTGGAAAAACTGTGGGTTATGGGAATCAAGTGTGAACCCTCTTCCTTCTCTTGCCTCTTCAGGAAAGAACCACTTTGGAAATGGTTGAAAGCCCCAGACTTTCTCTGGCAATGACATGGCCATAGAAAACAAGTACCATACATGTAACTCAAGATGCCAAAGGACAGGTCTCAGAGGTGTATCCTCTGATCTCACAGGAGACTGGATGAAGCCTCTCCAAAGAGAGGTAGAAAATCACATCAGACATAAAATCAGTGCTAATTTATATGGCCTTAGCTGAAAGTGATTGATAGGTGGTGTATGTGTATGTTTGTATGTACTGGGCACTGTCAGCTTCATCAGTGCGTCTTCTGCTAGGGAGTATCTGATTTTCTTAAAGGTTTTTATTTAGAGAGGATTGTAGATTCATCTGCAGTTGTGAAAAATGATAGTGATGAAACCTGTGTACCCTCCACCCAGTTTTCCCCTGTGGTAACATCTTGCAAAACTGCACAACACAACAATCAGGATGTGTCGACGGTGCTGCAGTGGCGACACAGAACGTTCTACAGGCATCCCTGTGTTGCTGTTTTATGGCTACACCCACCTCCTCCTGCCCGCACCCTCTCCTTAACCACTGGAAACCACTAATCTGTTCTTCATTTCTATGATTTTGTTATTTCAAGAATGTTGTATAAATGGAATCATACAGTATGTAACCTTTTGGAATTGGCTTTTTTTCACTCAATGCAATTTTCTGGAGGTTGATCCAAGTTGCTGTTCTGTGTATCAGTACTGTGTGGTTTTTATTGCTGAGTAGTGTTCCGTGGCATGATGTATCCCAGTTTGTTTAGCCATTTGCCCATTGAAGGTCATCTGGGTAGCTTGCTTTGGGGACATTACCAATAAAGCTGCTATAAACATTCACGGATAGGTTTTTGTGTGAATATGAATCTTCATTTCCCTGGGATCAATACTGGTTTGTACGGGAGTTATATGTTTCCTTTTCTCAGAAGCTGTTAAACTCTTTTCCACAGTGTGTGTACCATTTTACATTTCCACCAGCAGTGTGTAAGTGGCCCAGTTTCTGCACATCCTCGCCAACATTTAGTATTGTCACTATTCTTTCTTTAGCCATTCTGATAGGTATGTGTGTGTGTTTTGGTTTGCTAAAGCTGCTGGAAAGCAATATACCAGAAATGTGTTGGCTTTTTACACACGTTACAATGGGGATTTATTAGCTTACAAATTTACAGTTCTAAGGCTGTGAAAATGTCCAAATTAAGGTATTAATGGGACAATACCCTCTCTGAAGAAAGGGTGCTAGCATCTGGGACACTTCTGTCCCATGGGAAGGCACATGGCCAGCATCTGCTCACCCTTCTCTCCCAGATTTCATTGCTTTCAGTATC
The DNA here is from genome assembly GCA_004026745.1 of Myrmecophaga tridactyla. Classification (NCBI taxonomy): domain Eukaryota; kingdom Metazoa; phylum Chordata; class Mammalia; order Pilosa; family Myrmecophagidae; genus Myrmecophaga; species Myrmecophaga tridactyla. The sequence goes on along the minus strand of PVIY010015571.1, from coordinate 38,624 downwards.
TGGCTTCAGTGGCTTCCTATCGCAGCTCCTCTGGGGACATTTTTTCCCCGAACTTCTCTGGGTATGCTCTCTGAGCTCTTGTGGGGGTTTCCCTGAACTCTCTGAGCTTTTTCTCTTTTATCCTTTCACAAAGCACTCCAGTAAAAAGATTAAGACTCTCCTAGAATGGGCTGAGTCACATCTCATTTGAAACAACCTAACCAAAAAGTCCCACCTACGATAGGTCTGTACCCACAGGAATGGATTAAAAGAACATGGCCTTTGTGGGGTACATAACATCTCCAAGCTAACACATTGTGCAATATCTCATTGTGTTTCAATTTGCATTTCTCTAATGGCTGTTGATATTGAGCATATTTTCGTGTGCTTATTTGTCATATGTATATTATCTTTGGTGTTGCCTATTTATTTTCTAATCTGTATGCTTTTTACAGTTGAGTTTTGAGGGTTCTTTATATATATCAGATATTAGTCTTTTGTTGGATATGTGGTTGGCAAATATTTTTTCCCAGCCTTTGTCTTGTCTTTGTATCTTCTTAACAGGGTCTTCCACTGAGCAAACGTTTTTAATTTTGTGAAGTATAATTTACCAAATTTTCTTTTTATGAACTGTGCTTTGCCTAGCCCTACCTAGACCATGAATATTTTCTCCTATGTTTTTCCTTAGTTTTACGTTTTATATATAAGTCCATGTGCCTCCTCCAAGAAGACTGCCCTAATCACCCTCCTGCAGTCAGAATTCGTCAGCCCTTCCCCTTTGCTCCCCTTCCTGTGGCTCTGCTATAACCCCCCTGTCTGTCACTTGCTGCAAGTCTTTATTAGACTGTCAGCTTTTGGAGGGCAGGGGCTCAGCCTTACACATCCTTGTGTCCCTGGCCCCTGGCACAGTCTGCAGGTTGGTACCTGAGAATCTTTTAATAAATGAATCAGCAAGTGAGTGCTGGGACATGAAGCTGAACTATGCAGTGCATAGATAGTGAACACACCAGAGAGTGGAAATTGCCCTGAGAGGGGAAGAAAGATCTAGGCTGGGAAGATAGGGAAAGGCCCTTTCATGGAAAAGGTGCTCTGGGCTTGGATTTCTCCTATGAAGCAGGGGTGGGAAGGGCACCCCCTGGGTGGCTAGGGGATTTAGTTTTATTGGAGGAAGTTGTTTTAAAAAGGCAGATCTGCTTTGAGTGGTATGATTGAGGGGTGAAGCAGATAGAAGGGCAGGCTACGTTTTCAACAGTGTTTTTCTCTTTAAACCCGAGTCAGGGGTGAAGCTTTTTTAATATTGAAAAGAATGTGCCCCTTGTGACTGCACTGTCCTTAAACTCCCCCACCCTCAATCTTGAGAAGCATCTGACATTTCCTGCACAATTCACAAATAATGAAATAATCATATTGGCTCTTCAGCCACAGGATTCATTTTATCTCATTCCTGGGTTTGAAAATTCATCTCATATTTTAATCTGTTTTGAGCTCTTTTCAATTGCTTGGAGTTAGAGCCAAAGGTACCCTGAATTCATGTTGCCTGGAGTGTTTGGCTTAGGTTCCTGTAGGGTATTTCTTTAATAAGATGGTCCATCCTGAAGAAGCAGCAGGAATTCTAGGGGGGCTTGAGGTTGGGGTGGACCTCACGCTTCATGCCTTCCTGACAATAAATTAACGTCCAAATCCCAATTCTGGGGGTTCTCATTTTCTGTCTTCCTTTCGGATGAGATCCTCCCTTCTAAATTATTTTAATCCTTAAAAGCCCAGCCTCCTATAGAAATACTCTCCCAACTATTCTCAGCCATATGATTCTCCTTCCTCTGAGCATCAAGTAAACATAAGAAACACCAAACAGCACTAACAGCCAAGCTTTCTGAGCCTAGATGTCTTTCGGACATCTATGCACTTTATATGGATTAATGCATTGAATCTCACAGTACCCCTAAAGGTAGGTACTGTTAGTATTCCCATTATTTCAATGAGGAGATTGAGGCAAAGAGAGATTAAATAACTCATCCAAGAGCAGAAATATGCCTAGCGTTAGCTTCATCCAGTTTGACTGTGTATGCCATGGCTTCCCAATAAGTCAGTGGGCTCTTGGGGGGGCTGCACCCTTTTGCCTTTTGGTGGCCTTCTCATCCTTGGTGTTGCATTAGCTGGTACAGCAGGGTCATTGGTGAATAGTTGTGGGTTGTTGGAGCTCAGCAGAGAACTGAGAAGGGTACTAGTTCAAAACAGGAGGGAGGGAACCCTTTGTACATTTCTTAGAGCCAAAAGGCTGATTTTGTGTGGTGGAGTTGCCTGAGAACTTACCCAGCTTCTCATTTTAGAGAATGGTGAGGAGTTCCAGTGGTGCAGATGACAGGCTTCCCTGTGAGGCTAGAAGCCATGTTTGTTATGAGACTGTTGTGGAGAAACAGGGAGCACATCTAAGAGTACCTCTGCATGGGGAGCGGACCAGCTCACTGGCAAAGTTCCCCCTTTTGCAAATGAGAGATGCCCAGATTGGGGAAGGTTTTAACAATGGGGAGGGATCAGAGACAGAGAACTTACTTCTGTGGCCATGGTCCTCCAGATGGTCTGTCTTTGTTCCATGCAGATGCACAACTTGGGGTAGTGTTTTGCATTTTGAACCTTGCTCTTATTTGTCTGAAAAGGTGGGAACAATACCCAAACCCATTCCAGTGCCAGAGCTGCTGGGAAGGTGAAATGGGAATGTGTCCAACAGGGTCAAATGCTTAGTGGCAGGTAGTACTGGAATAACATAATGGGAGGCGATTTCTTCCTGGGGTTCTCCTTCCGCCATGCTTGGCTGGTAGATTTGTGTGTTTGACCAGACTTGCTGAATTTGTGTAGCTGCTGTGCCTCCCATTCTAGCTCTGGTTAGTCCCAGGAGTCCTTTGGAGGCCATCCTTTTCTCCATGTCAGTATTCTGAGCCCTCATGGTGCAGCCCAATTCTGGATGTCTCTGGTGCCTGGGCACTAGCTCAAGAGATTCCTATCCCCAGGTCTGGTTTGCATCCTGGGCTTGGTATTTCTTTAAATGCTTCCCAAGACTTCCAATATGCAGCCAAGGCTGAGGCATATTCTTCATGGGACAGAAGTGGAAAGAAGAAATAGGAGAGATGATCTGTTTGACTCTCCAGGGCAGTATATTTTAAAAGCATGCTTATTGTATGCTATGATATGTTTGAGGTCTGATACTGAATGTATTTTGAAAGGTCAAATAGAAGGATTTAATTAGATTTTTACATTTAGCATAAGGCTGTATGGATTGATTTAGAGGGCACATTAGCATGAGTCTCCCCTGGAATCTGAGATTTGAGACTACAGGGGAGCCAGGAGGCAGGGGAGCAGCAGCAGGGGACCCAGAGCCTGGAAGAGCTGGACACCAAGCCCGGCTCCATCCCTTACTTGCTCTGGGACTCTAGGGAAACCAGTAATCTCTGTGTCAAATAGAAATATTTGTGCCTGTCTCAGGAAATCATTGTGAAGAACAGATGAGATAATTCATGAAGGTATTTGGGGAAACCAAGACTTTTATACAATAAAAATATTGCATAAAATGCTTATGTTCTATATTCTGTCACCTGTGACTCTGTGGACACCAACCCTTTTGAATTTTATCTAGCAGAAGAGACCAGATGTCCAAAATTCCTGGTCTCCTGCTCAGGTTTACCTACTGCATGCATCCCGAACCTCGTCTATTCCCAACACCTTTAACCAACCCGTTTTATATCCTGATCATCAAATTCCCTCTCCCTCCACTGGTTTCTTTCCTTCTAGATAGAAACATGCTATCTCTCCCAGAGTTAAGATAAAACACACCTAAAAACCCACAGCTAATCTTACACTCAGTGGTAAAAGACTGAAAGCCTTTCCCCTGAGATCAGGAACACGTCAAGGATGCCTGTTTTCACCACTGTGCTTCAACATTGTACTGGAAGTTCTTGCCAGAGCAGTTAGGCAAGAAAAAGGAATAAAAGGCACCCAAATTGGAAAGTAACATTATCTTTTTTTGCAGATGACATGACCCTTTAAATAGAAAAGCCTGAAGAATCCACTAGAAAACTATGAGTGCCAATAAATGAATCCAACAAAACTGCAGCCTTCAAGATTAACACACAAAAATCAATTGTCATTCTATATACCAGCGAAGAATGTTCTGAAATGGAAATTAAAAATAAAAACAATTCCATTCACTATAGCTTCTAAAAGAATAAAATACCTAGGAGTAAATTTAACCAAGGAAGTGAAGGACTTGTACTCTGAAAACTACAAAGTGCTGCTGAAAGAAAGAAAAGAAAACCTGAATAAATATTGTTAAGATGTCAGTACTATCTAAAGCATTCTATAGTTACAACTCAATAACTTTCAGAATCTCAGCAGCCTTTTTTGTAAAAATGGACAAACTGATCCTCAAAATCACATGGAATCACAAGGGGCCCTGAATAACTGAAATAGAGGAAAGAATGTTCTCTTCAATAAATGGTGCTGGGAAAACTGGATATCCACATGCAAAAGTATGAAGTTGGAATTCACACCATACACAAAAATTAATTCTAAATGAAGCAAGGACCTAAATATAAGGCTAAATTCATAGAATTCTTAGAAGAAAATGTAGGGGGGATCCTCCATATCCTTGGTTTTGATAGTGTTCTAGTTTGCTAGCTGCCGGAATGCAACGCACCAGAGATGGATTTTCTTTTAATAAAAGTTCTTCAGAGGAAAGGCAGCTAACTTTCAACTGAGGTTTTTTCTTATGTGGGAAGGCACAGGGTGATCTCTGCTGGCCTTCTCTCCAGACCTCTAGGTTCCAACAGCTTTCCCCGGGGTTATTTCTTTCTGCACCTCCAAAGGCCTGGGCTGAGCTGCGAGTGCTGAGATGAGGTATACTAAGTTGCTTTGGCTGTGCTACGTTGAGCACTCTCATTTAAGCACCAGCCAATTAAATCAAACATCATTCATTGCAGCAGACATGCCTCCTAGCTGACTGCAGATGTAATCAGCAACAGATGAGGTTCACATGCCATTGGCTCATGTCCACAGCAATAGAATTAGGCACCTTCACCTAGCCAAATTGACAACTGAATCTAACTACCACAGATAGTAATATCTTAGATATGGCACCAAAGCATGAGCAATAAAATAAAAAATAGATTAAATGGACTTCATCAAAATTAAAAACTTTCGTATGTCAAAGGACACTATCAAGAAAGAGGAAAGACAGGCTACAGAATGGGATAAAATAATTTGTAACCACATATCTGATAAGTGTTCAGTATACAGAGTATATAAAAACTGCTACAACTCAATGACAAAAAGACAAATAACCCAATTAAAAAATGGGGAAAGGACTTACATAGACATTTCTCCAAAGAAGTCATACAAATGGCCAATAAGCACATGAAAAGAGCTCAATATATTTGGTTACAGGGAAATGCAAATCCAAACTACAAGATACCATTTCATACCCCCTAGGATGACTATTATTAAAAAAAAAACAAACCAGAAAATGTGTTGGGGAGAACCTGGAAAAATTGGAACCCTTATATATTATTGGTGGCATTGTAAAATGGGGCAGCCACCATAGAAAGTTTCTATTTATTTTATTTTTTTTTGTGGGGGGTACATGGTCCAGGAATTGAACCTGGGTCACCCGCATGGAAGGCAAGCATTCTACCACAGAACCACCCGTGCACCCCACGGAAAGTTTTTGAATTACCATATGACCCAGCAATTCCACTTCTTGATAAATACCCAAAAGAATTGAAAGCAGACACTCGAACAGATATTTGTATACCGATGTTCATAGTGGCATTATTCACAAAAGCCAAAGGGTGGAAGCAACTCAACAGATGAACGAATAAACAAAATATGGTATATCATACAGTGGAATGTTATTCAGGCATAGAAAAGCAGTGTTCTCATACGTGGGACAACATAGTCAAACATTGAAGACATCATGTTGAGTGAAATAAGCCAGGCACAAAAATAAGACACATATTATATGATATCACTTTCATGAAACACCTAGAAGAAGAAAATTGGTAGAGACAGATAGTATACAGGTTACCAGGAGCTGGGGGGCGAGGGGACGGGAGAGTCATTGTTTATGGCTCCAGGGTTTGTGTTCAAGGTGATGGTAAAGCTGGGGTACTGGATGTTGGTGGCAGCAGCACAATACTGTAAATGTAATTAATACCACTGAATCGTACCCTAAAAAGTGGCCAAAGTGGGAAATTTTGTGTTTTAAGTTACTGCTTTAAAAAGTTAAAACAATAGCAGCAAAATGTGTCCCTTCATTTCCCTGTGGCTCCCATCGAAAATTGCATTGTCCTTGTAGCCAGGCTTCTAGAACATGCAACTCATGTGACCCCCTACCCCACCCCTTTTCCTCACCCTCTTCCACTTCGGCCCTGGTAGAGCCATCAGTGACCCACCTGTCCCAGCTGTGCCATCCCAGTCTCCCCAGCGTCTCTGTAGTATGTGCTCTGTGCACCAGCCTGTCACCACACACTCTCCTTCCTCGGGCTCCTTCACGTTCTTGCCCTCCCCCCTTTACCCCCACCCTCACCTTTGGCTGTCACCAAGTCTTAGGGATTCCTCTGCGTAAGTATTTCCTAAACTGTAGAGTCCCTTCAGGTCCCCCGTACCACCTTGTTTCAGTCCCTCATCTTCCGCTGGGTGAGTGATTCAGCCTCCTAACGGTGGCTGTCCTGACTCCCTCTGCCCTCCAGGGTCATGTGCAGCACGAATACAACTCTTCCTCTCACATTTGCATTTATTCCTCAAATCTGTCTTGCTTTGTCTCAGATTTTCCACGTGCTGTAACTTTCTCCTAGAACCCACTCTTCCCCCCCACCATTCATCATACTGAAAAAATGTTCATCGTTTTTATAAAGCCCAGCTCAGCGGTCAGCTCCTTCAAGGAGCCTCTCCCCGATTCCTCTTTTCCATCCCCAGATTGGCTCGGTCATACCTTGCCTTGCTCTGTGCTCCGCTGCTCATAGACTGGCTGCTTTTATAGCTGCCCTCACGCTGTGGGACTCATTTGCCTCCCCAAGACCTGGGAATCTCATCGAGAGAAGCACTCACGGCAGGCTTTCTCTCTTCCACACTCTCAGATCTGCAGTGCTGGCTGCAGAGTTGACCTTCGACAAATGTTTGTAGATTTAAGTTGCTTGATCTGCCGATGATAACTTGAAGCATCATGACATGTCATAGTGAGTTTTGGATGCTCAAGGAAAGATCCATTTAGCTTCATATTGCTCCTATATTCCAATGCTTAGAAAAGTAGTTATCCTCACATGGGTGAGGAGAGTGCCTTGATTTTTCCAGGCCTGGGAAGAAAGTAGAGTTCTTCCTCCCCTAAGCCCCATTTATGAGCAATTCCAGATACACGCACATCCTGGAATGCCGTGATGGGCCTATGGAAGCAGCCAGAAAACTGCAGAGAGAGAAAGTCCAATGTCCTGTATGCTTTTCTTGATTCTTTCCCCTGGGTCTGAATGCCCCCAGGATAAGCACACCTAGAGGGCAGGGGTCTCTGGATTCTGTCTGTGTGCAGAGATGGCCCTTCCTGTCTGCTGACCCCCCTGTGCTATCCCCGTCCCTGACCTCAGCACAGATGACTCCTTGTTCCTACTTTGTACCACCCATGGCTTCCTTTTCAAGTTCTCTCCCACCCTTCTCTGTTTGGGGAAAAGAGAAAAGATGGCTTGTTAAAGTCACAAAGCATCATTGCAGAACTGATGCAGCCAGCTTTTGATGGGTTTTCAAGGGGCCGTGCTCATAGGGCAGGCCTTTCCCTGGCCTCTTTTTATATCTTTGATCTGGCTATAGGTCCAGCAGTCATAAGCTCATTCTTGAAATTTTCCTTTGTACATTCTGTGTATCAGTTTCACTCTCTCATTGCCATTTGGCATCAGTCATGCTGTTGTCACTGTAAAAACTTTAATTTTAACTTCTTGCTGTACCTATATAATATGTTATGTTAGATATTAGAATGTGTAATGTGTATATTCTAATAATTTCCCTTGTTTCCTTTGGAAATAATATTTTGATTTTCTTGCTTTCTTCTAGAACAGTTTCTAAACCTTCTCTGAAAACTTTCCTTCATCGTGAGGTACAAATGATATATAAGAGGTCGGATTTGGCTTTTCATAGGGGAAGGAAAGGAATGAAACTTTGATGGAGGAATTTCAGGCATCAGTTCTGGACGGCGCACGCGTGCGTGCATGTATGTATGTGTGTGTTTGTGTGTGGCGGGCACTTGGGGTGGTGTCAGTGCTCTTGGCGGCAGGGCCCTTCCTGTAGTCCTGGCGGGGCCACTGGCTCTGGCCAGGAGGTTGTGGGTGGAGGGCCGGGTTCCGCTCCAGCTTGGAGCGGTCAGTTCCCAGCACGAAGCCCTGCGGAGGTGGCCGGGCGGCGGACAGCCCAGCGTCAGCCTGCAGCCCCGAGTGTCGGCCACAGGCAGGGCCCCTGTGGGCTCGCCAGCCATGCGACCACTGTGAGGGCGAGAAGCCGGTTCTGACTTGTTTGTTTGTTTGTTTTGAAGATTAACTTTATTGAGCTAGTCTCATCTCTTGTTTATTGAGATAAAATTCACCTTTTTTAAGTATTCAGTTCAGGGCTTTTTAGTGTATTCACAGGGCTGTGTAGCCCTCACTACTGTCTGCTTTTTGTACATTTGATCACCCCAAAAGAAACCCCATATCCATTAGCATGGCCTGTACTGTCTTAATACACTGAGATTCGGGATTATTTGTTGTTGCTGCAGCATAACCTAGTCTGTCCTGACTGGCACAGAGCGATGTGTGCTGGGTAAGAAAAACTAGGTGTTACTAGCTCTAGGAGGCCTGTGAAAATGATGAAGTTGGAGTGAAGAGGCGTGTCGATGGACATGTGCCATGAGCATGAAAGAAACTTTTGTTGTTTAAGGCCACTGAGATTATGGAGTTGTTACTACAGCATAATTTAGCTGGGCTGACAACAGAGAGGTAGGGCCTGACAGAGCTGGGCGTGGGGGCGCAAAGTTTAACTACCAGGGAGACCTTCCTGGGGCCCCTGGGAGCCTCTTGACTGGGCTGAGGGGGAAGACACAGTCCAGGACACCTGCCGAGACTTTCCTACCTGGATCCAGAGACTGGAGCAGGCTTGTTTTCGCTTTGGAGCTGTTCTTTGTCTCTGTTTCATTGTCACCTTTTCTGTGTGCCAGGGTAAGGGCTCTTTAGAGGCTGAGGTGAGAAACTGTGAGCTTCATGTCCCATATCCCAGCTGTGTTTCTCCTGGGGTTGGCTCTGAGCAAAATTAACACAAGGGGAAGTTTGCCTGTGTTGCTCCCACATCCCCCCCAACCCTTGCCCTCCCCCAAGGCCCCCCCTACCCTGGTGCTCTGGCTTCATCTTCCTGGCTATTCACTGCCCATTCAGCCAGTGGCTCTTTGCTTCCCATCAATATGTATGTGTTATCTCACCCCTTTGGGTCAGACTTTTCCCTGTGTTTCAAGCTGACAACCTAGTGATCTGGTAGGTTACTCTTAGTGCATATGCTGATGGCAGCCCAGGCTGCCTGAGAGGTTGTTGCCCCCCCCCCCCCAGATGGCTTTTGAGGGCTCCCTCTGCCCAGCACTGAACCCCCATCCAGTCCTGTCGTTAAGGCTGGCCCCTGCCTCTAGGCTCTTACAGTCCAGGGGTGGGAGAGTTAGAGGGCTGCCCAGGTGACTGCAGCGTCTGGATACAGAGGGCAGAAAGAATGCTCTTGGTCTGGGAGGGTCACAGAATGCCTCGTGGATGAAGGCCTCAGTTTTCCTACCTGTCAGATAGGAGGGCGGGCACGTCGATGGTTTCTCAGGTTGCCTGTTGATAAGAATGACCAGGAGACTTGTTGAACATCTGGATTCCCCTCTATAGGGATTCTGTAAGTCTGGATTGGGGGCTCTGAAATTGGTTCTCTATTTCTTGTTTGGTTTCTCCTCCCCAGGGGATGGGCTCCTGGGGGGTTTTGCCTGGGCGGACTGGCTGTGGAAGGTGTGGGGAAGTGGAGGAGGGCTTTAGTTCTGCTTAATTCCTAAAGCTGCCCAGCTTTGTGTGGGAAAATCAGTTAGCACCGCTTGGGCAAATCACTTGGTTGGGAGACAGGGACATTGTTAAACTCTAATTGGTTCCTGAATAATTTAACCACCCAGTTAGCAGGACCAGGGGAAGGACTGTTGAACAGGAGTGCCCTTTGGAGGAGAGCTGAAGGCAGCCCAGCTGCTCTGTGCCATCACGTGCTCATGCTCCGGGTTGCTGTGGAGGATTTCTGATTCAGTCCGTTCTGACATTCTTTAGAACACCCGGGAATTGGGTCCCCATGAGAGTCCAGTGAAATGGGCAGCCCTGATTGTGCCAGCTCTTTTCCTCATTGGAAAGTCCATGAATCAATTCAGCAAACCCTGCAAGGGTGTGTTAAGGATCCTGTGACTCAGTGGCTCTCAGACTTCAGGGGCATCAGAACAGCCTAGAGGGTTTGTGAAAACAGGCTGCTAAGACCTGACCCCCAGAGTCTTGGATTTGGTGGGTCTGGACTGGGGTCTGAAAATGTGCATTTATAACAAGTTCCCTGGTGCTGTAAATTCGCAGGACCTTACTTTGAGAAGCCCTGCTAATTTCTCAGCCCTCTGGCCTGGGGGAGAAGAGGAGGGCCCATTGCTACCCTCAGGAGCACTTATACTCTAAAACTGGAGACCTACCCTCAATCCCAGATTCAAAGAACAGAGATAATGCTTATCAATGACCTAAAGTGACCAAAGATGTTAAACCCCAAGGGAGATGAGGAGAGGGAATGTGCAATAGGGAGGGTAAGGATGGACAGGACTTCCCTGAACAGGGAGGCCGTGAAGGCTGGGCAGTCCCTGAAGTACTACCAGAAGTCATGCACTGCACACACCTGGACTATGATGTGAAGAGCGCCCCCTGGAGTTGTGTAGCTTGGTGAAGCCTATGAATGAGAGGGCCCTTGGGGCTGGGCTAGCGTGTGGGAGCCGAGGTTAGGAAGCACAGGTTTAGGGCTGGGGTATAGTGAGGAAGCCAGTTGGCTGAATGGGTTTCCCAGTGCAGAGGCAGAAAAGGGACAGAAGGCTTTATAGGAGTTGGACTGTGGAAGGTCTGAAATGGTAAGCCGAAGAGCTCAGATTTTATTCCATGATTAACTGGGAACAAATCAACAGCAGTTTGGCTCTCCAAAGCAGACATCTGGAGATTGACTCTTAGACATTTTGAAAAACAGATTTTTGATAGTAGCTCATGACTGGTCTGTAAGGCTTGATTTCAAGGCTATATCTCAGAGATTTCTCTGCTCCAGTTTGTCCTCTACAATACTTGAAATTTCACTGTTAGAGATTATTTCCTTTTCTTCAAAATATTATCCTCTCTAAGAGACTCGTGCTATAAACTAGAGCTATCCAAGGAGGAAAGTAACTAACCTTAGTGCACTACGCTTGGTCACCTTAGAGCGTTACATGGCAGTTTTCTGCAAGGACCAATGGGCAGGGACAGGTAAACTTTGATGTACCTGGAGGCAGAGAGGGGGGAAAGATTAAGCATGGCAGGGCCGGAGTCCACAGGTTGCTGGCTAGAGAAGAAGCAGGAAGACAGAGGGCACACGGAAGGCCGTCCTCTGAGGCCTGGGCAGCGTGAATGTCTAGGGGCGGTGTGCAGAGGAGGGCATCAGTGCTGGGTGGACTCACAACAGCACAAGCCGCTTCACTCACACCCCCTTTCTCCCTTCTTTCTGCGGAGCATTGAGAAGACAGTACTGCTTTGCTTCAAACCCAGCCCTGACACGTCAGCCTTCTTCTCTCCTGCTGAACTGGCCAGAGGGGCTGGAATTGATGCTAGATTTGGAATCAGGAAGCAGGAAATAGCTGTGTCTCTCAAGTCATACTCCTGATCCCCTCAGATAGAAGTGTTCTGAAAACCATGTGGGAAGAGAAACTCTATTCTAATTGCACTCAGGATGGTCTATAAAGGAGATCTGGGGTGAGTTCTATGGCCAGGTGATTACTCACCTCCTAATAGTCCTATTTCCAAATCAAGTTTTTCCGTATTGGTCTGTAAATGGGAATAGTCTGTAAGTGGGAACAACTGTTTGTATGCATGTGCATGAAGGCTCCCACAGGAAATGTGAAGAGCAGAATCATTCATTGTGTTCGAGTGGAGATTGGTAATGCCAACCTTAAACACCTGTTTGTCTAGAGGGACCTTGTATAAAGACCGAATTTTCCCCACAGGTGTGAATTGGACAGGCGCATTTCCGCACAGTCCCATTCTCGGACAGTGCTTTCGTAGAATGATGGTGTCTGAGATGCTGGAGTCTGATTTCTGCTACTGATTGAGTATCTTTTGTTCCACCATAATTCATTGAAGGAAGGAAAATATGAAAGGCCTGGGGTAGGTTGGAGTGGCGGTAATTAAAGCTTTTTTCAAATCTATACTAGCACTAGAAAAAAAAAAGGATTAAAAACGAGGCTGTTCACTGCCTCTGTCTCCCTTCTCTCCCAGCCATGCTGCGATGGACAGTGTGTGGATGACCCACTGGGCATGACCTCCAGGGCCTCACAGCCTGGCTCCACCACTTCTGGGCTGTGTGACCGGCCATGCACCATTATGCTGTTTGGGCCCCTCACTTATATTAACACTGACCCTGAGGTTATCCTCAGGTAACTGGGAAGTGCTGTGATGGGGCAGAATAAAAGTGTTTTGGGAACATGTACACCTGGAAGAGGTGACCCTAAACTGAGCCTTGAAGGCCATGGAGAGGTTCTGTACTCCCTCCTCTGTCCGTCTTGAGGATTTGTCTGACAAACATCCCTGAGTGGTTAGGATCCTGTGTCCTGTCTCCCAGTCTGAGCTTTTCCTGATGCCATGGGGCAGGCTGGGCTAGAGCAGGGAATGAGCACTCTTTACTCTACCCATGCCCAGAATCTGCTGCTGTGAAACCTTAATCACGCACTCAGATAAATGGTTTCATGTCTTCCTGAATAAGTGATTTAACTTATCTTTTAGATCACAATCGACTTCAGCACGTAAAGGGCTCATTCAGTTTGAGGCAACGTCTCTACCCGTGATGGATTCAGAGCAAGAAAATGGCATCTTTCTCAACAGGGGTGCAGCTGGGACTTTGCACACCTAAATACGCTTGTAATCTCCTCTTGTCACACATCGCTGATGAAAGTCCCCACTTTAGATAGTGGTATTAAGTTCTCCACAGTGGGGAAAACCACTTGGCTGGGGAGTGTCCATGTGGGAAGAGCAGTTTGGCTGGTTGAGACACACAAAGCCAGTACTCTTTCAGATCCTTCCAGCTTGTCCACTGCTGCTTTCTCCTCCTCCCCAATCCCTGCCCCCGACACCAGCACCAGATCAGGGAATGTGAGCAACAGCAAACCTCAAGGGCTTCCTGGGTCCACCCCTGGTTTGAGCTCCGTGGGGAGTATGGAAGAAGTGTGAGGTGTGGCTTCCCTACTCCAGGGAACTTCCAGCCCACTCTCATACGTAGAGGAAGATTGGGAAACAGGGGGAAGGGAGTGTATATGTAACTTGGTGCAACTCTATGAAGGGCAATTCAACAATATCTGAGGACATTTAACGCACACATCCTTTAACCCAGGGGTTCCACTTTTCCGAATTTATCCAGGCACGTACAGGAAATAGCATATGTATACAGTTGTTCATTGCTGTATTTTTTGTAAGGGCACAAGGTTAGGAACAATATAAGTGTCCATCATGGGGATGCTGGATTAATTAGCTATGTATAGCCACACAGTGGAATAGTATGCAGCCATACAAAAGAACAAGGATGCTTTCAAATACTGATAGGGAAGGATTGCGAAGGTATTGTGATAAAAGCAAGATGTAAGCCAGTTTTATGGTATGGTGCCATCTGTATAAAAAAAGAGTGAAAATCATACATATTGGTGTTTATTTATATGCCCATCAAATCTCTATGGAAAGAAATTTACCTTCAGGAGAACTGGGAGGTGAATGACAGGGATGAGAAGGAAACTCTTCACTCTATATAGCTTTTTGTGCCGTTTGAACTCTGAACAGTGTGACTGTATTTCCTATTTGTGATGAACGAAATAATGCCTCCCCTCCCCATAGATGTCTATCCATGCCTTTATTTCTGGAACCCATGAATAAGTGGCCTTACATGGCACAAGGAACTCTGCAAATGTGATTAAGAACCTTGAGATGGAATATTCTGGATTATCAGGTGGGCCCAATCAATCACATGGGTCCTTAAAAGTGGAGACTTTTTTCCTGGCTGAGCTCGGAGAAGGTAAGGAGACAATGGAAGAAAGGTCCATACCCTTAATCACAGGGTGTTCACAAATAAATTGTATGTTTTATATCCTTTGCCAAAAAAGAAAAAATCATGTAAACATTAAAAAAAAATACTTCATGCAGTAGGGTTAAAATAAAATACATTTTGTTGCTTGAAGGGCTAGTTTAGAAAATCTTTGTATGTGAGGCATCTCATCTGACTTACTAGATCAATGGTTATTCCTGTGAGTGCCATAGTATGTTAGAGTCAAAAGGCCTAGAGATCACATAAACCCAATTTTAAATTTTTGTAGATGATGTGGTTGAGCTTTAGAGACATGAACTGGTTTTCCCAAGGTCACACAGCCACGTGGCGGCAGCAGGATGGGGAAGCAGGCTTGGCTTCAGGCTCTGGCCTAGGCAGGATCAGCCAGATTGCGGGTAGGAGGTGGGGTGGGGACACTTTCAGCCTCCCTGAGGTTAGAGTCAAGGCCTGGACAGGAGACTGGTTGCCTGAAACATCTGCCCAGTGACAATTTGAAGAGACAAATGGCACAGAATGGGGGGTGGGGGTACAGGTCAGCCAGGAGAGCTGACCGCAAGTACACAGCATACCCTGGAGGTTCTGGGAGTTAGAAGTGGGGTGAGCACGCCCAAGACACAAGTAAGCTGCAGATGTCCACTGGCCTCAATGTCGTTTGTTTGTTTGTTTGTTTTGCATGGGCAGGTACCTGGAATCGAACTGGGTTTCCCGCATGGCAGGCGAGATTTCTGCCTGCTGAGCCACCGTGGCCTACCCAGCCTCAATGTTTTGTGACTACAATTCTGGAACAGCCTGCCTCCAGGCATGTCAGGAACTGGTTTGAAAAGCGGCATATAGCCCTGAAATGGGAGACAAAGAAGAAAATGCCAAGCTCTCCTTGCAGTTTTACAGGAACCAGCTCCCAGAGTCTGATTTTTTGCTTTCTGTTTCCTGCAAGAGAGGTCGAGAGGGCTCCAAACCCCGCCTGTCCAGTGCAAACCTGCAGCAGCTTCTTGCTGAACATCTATCCACAGACTTCCTATTTTTACTCTTAGTGACTGTAAGCTCAGGGTTACCAAGGTCTTCCTGTTGCTATAGTGAGAGGTGATAGCGCCAGCCTTCCAAAGCGCTGGCCCCTTGGCTTAGAGGAAAAACAGAATCTGGGTTGCTTTATTTTTGGGTTTGACTGAGAAGATTTAATGCACCATTTTCCAGCCTTTGCAGTAACAGAGCTTTGTGCTCAAAATACATAAAACCTCATGAACACAGAGAAACTGGCAATTTGGGGGGGGGGGCGGTATTTAAGAATATATAAAAAATAAATTTTAAATTACAAAAATGATAAAACTTCATTAAGAAAATCTGGAAAATGACAAACAAAAATTCATTTAATTACATCATCATAACACGGCCTTTATAGTTCTTCTGAGCTATAGCCCTGCTGTTAGTTTTCTTAACATGTAGTTGACAAATCTGAAGAAATAGCATACATGCAATTGGTAATCCACTTTCTCAGTTAATGTGTCATAAGCATTCTTGTGTTGCTGCGTTAACTCAATACGCGTTATTTTTATTGGTTGGGTGATGTCACATAATTTAGTAAAACATTCACCATCTTTCCTCCTCACTGTCTCTTGAATTCAGACCTGCTTGGACTTCATCATACCAGCTTTGCGTGAATTTGCCTCCTCCGATTTGGTTAACTGACCTCTGGACATGGGTATTAGGACCCTGTGTTGCAGACCAGGAGGTCAGTTCGCACCAATGAGAAGTGAGTAGCTGAGATCAGAGAGTTCAGTTACAGCTGAAGTCAGAATTCGAACCCAGGACATTTTGGGTGCAGAACTGATGCTCTTTCCACTGATTTAAAACCCCACCCCTGCCTGGCCCATGAACACATTCTTCTTGCTTGTTCATGGTGTGGAGAAACACAGGGCAAATCTGAGATTTTCTTTTAAACCTTTAGATTATAAGATGTTGGAAGATATCTGGTTTAACCTTTACTCCAACTGCCTCACTTTATAGTTAAGGAAACTGAGGCCCAGAGAGGTCAAGCAGCTTGTCTGAGGTCACACGGCAAGCTAGTTGCAGAGTCAAGAGTGACCCTGAATTTATTGCTCTATGCATAGTGCCGGGCTGTATTTGTAGCTGGTGTCTAGGTAGCTGAGGGGTCTGTCTACCACTAGCCACTCTGCTATTATTGTGTGCTTTAGGGTCAGTATAAGTTCAGCCTTGAGTTTAGGCTTGAGAATGCAGTGGGTGAACCCCCATTTAAAAAAAAGCAAACTCATAAAAATAATATCTGCTTGTCGTTAAAACTCCAAGCAGTGTAGAAGTGTGTCAGGAAACACTTGAAAAGCACTCTGTCCTGACCCTACCTCTCTCTTTCCCCAGGGGTAACCACTTAACAGTGCTGCCTCCAATGGCTCCTTAATTTTCCTGCCAGCTTTTGGATTTTTTGTAGGATCCGTGCCACAGCAAGGCTATTTTTAACAAACGTCCCAGGCTTCAGGGGGTTGAGAAGAGGGGAAGAAAAAATATTCCGTTTGTATATTTTTAATCCTTGCATGAGCAGGCAGTGGCTTTCCAGTCCCCACCACCAAGGGTTGCAGGCAATTGATTAGACTCTCTGGGTGCAGGGTAATCCTTTCTCTTCTAACAAGGCTGGAGGGCCAGGGAGGGGTTCAGGGGATATTTCCGGGACTGATGGCTGTCTCAGCTGGCTGCCTCCTGATCCTGCCTGCCCCCAGTCCTCTCCCTCCCAGCAGCCTTACAAATCCTGGCTGGGTCTCCCAGGGCAGAGAAGGCCTGGGAACCTGACTCTTTGTGCCAGGCTCATATTTAGAAATGTCTCCCGCTAGAGGTTGGCGTCTATCCCACTCGGTTCTGGGCAGGGGGTGCAGTCACATGTGCTGCCTTCGAGTGGGCAGGTTCTGAGTGGGCAAGAGCCCACTTTGAATATAAACACCATTTCCTTGTGCTGAGGAGCTGGCACCCGAGCCTGGGTTCCTGGACACTGGGTGAGGGGGAGTGCGGGTAGACAAACAGCGACAGGGACAGGGGAGAAAGACGTCACAAGGCTTGCACTGGGCCAAATGGTAGTGGAGGAGGGGTCCTAGCTCCCTGCCTCCACCAGCCCCTGTCTGCTTTCTGCACTCCCTCCCCAGGCACCCAGAGCACTGCCCCTGCCCGAGTGGGGGGTCTGTGGCCTGGGGGTAGGGGAGACCATCCCCTGGCTGTGGGCTCTCTGGACCTCTCCTGAGTTTCCTGGTCTATCCAGGCGTGACCACAGGAGGCAGCGTGGGAGCACGAGGCCGTGAAGGGAGGCGGCCTGTGGTGGGGTCTTGCTCAGGCTTTTCCTCTGAGAGCGCTGGCCCCGCAGGCTCTTGTGATCCCCCCTTTAAAACGTGGCCCCTGGATGCCATCCTCTCTGAAGCCCCTTTCAGCGTGAATAAGGGTGCCATGCCACAATTTCCTGTTCATCCTACTTTCTTTTCCATGACAGTGCAAGATGATGGATACATTAGACAAGCTGATCCCAGCTTCACGTGGCAGCCCTCCTGGGTAACATTCTGCCTTAGGCATGTAACAACTCTTTTCTTTTAAACAATTCCTTTAAGGAGTGAATTCTGGTCCATTTACTCAGGCCTCCTTGTACTAGTCTCAGGCCCACAGTGACAGACGGGACCTATGCCTGATGGGATAGGAGACTTTGTGCCCTCTGTAAATCACACCTTTCCACCCCTGCAGGTCGGCTCTAGGGACCTAAGTGGCTTGCTCACTAAATTCAGCTCTCCAGAGAGGAGGCTGCCTTCCAGTAACCGACTCCTCAGAGGGAATCCAGGGCAGCAGCCTGATACCGGCATCTCCAAGTCCTCCAGCCCCCTCCCGGCAGCCCCTGCCCCTCCCTGCATTCCCTTCCCTCCTCTCCCCTCACCTAAGGAAAGAAACACTCCACCAGTGGTCAGAGAGCTTGCACAGATAGCATCCTTGTATCTCCTGGGAGTAACATATGTAAATACCCAGTAATTGATTGAAAAAAAAAAAAGAATGATGAAGGAATAAGCAAATGAGCGAATGAATGGAGGAACAAATGGAAACTTAATCTCTGCCCCAAAGGAACTTTAAATTCAGAAGAAAAGAAATGGGCTTGTAGAACGGTGGCACTGCTGGACTGAAAGCCACCCTAGGGACGGGGCTCATCTTTTTTGGGAAAGGGACCAGTGACTCAGAGGGGAGGGGCTGCCCAGACCCCAGAGGTCAGAGATGATGAAACGGTCCAGGGTAAGTGAGGTCTGTACCCTAAGACAAGGCTGCCATACTTTCCCTCTGCTGCCACCTTAAGTGTCCGTTGTCCTTGGGAAAAATTGCCTCTTCATATGGTTGGGAGTGGACAGCACGATTTGTCTTTGAGGGTTAATTGTTTTGCTGACAGCACAGATAATTAGGAATGAGGATCCTGGCGTGAGGGCGACAGCACCATCTGCTGTGAATATGTTTTAACCCCACCTTGCAGGAGGGCTGGGATGTGTTCCTATCCCCTCCCCCCATCCCAGCAAGAAATGTGCTCTAGCTGTTTGCTGCCTGGGCTCCCAGCACCCAGGGGACTCTTCAGCCTGAGGGGTGGGATGCTGATCTGCTTCTTAGGTGCAATTTATTCTCTTCCCCCATGGCATCTGGTGCATATAGTAGGGCTCACTAAAAGCTCAAGGGCTGAGCGAGGGCCCTTTGGGCAGCCTGGGAAACACAAATGCCAAGGGGCTGATTTTCTTTTCTTCCCTGGGTTCTGATTTATGGGGTTTCTGGTCTAGCTGTTGATGGAGGTACATGTGTGAGCCTGTGTTGAGCTACGTGGTCACCACTCATGCTTTGGGTCATTTTCCTGCCCTAACCCTATGAATTTGCCACCTGTCCTGGGTTTCCTGGACTTTCCTGGTCTGTACTGAGTGTTCTGGAAGGAGGCTGGCCCTGCTTTTCGTTGCCAGGTAGGAATTTCCTAGGTGGAAATTTCCTATATGTCAATAGAAGTAGAGCTGCTTTGAAATCAAGCAGAGAATTCCATTACCCAGGAGCAGCTGGAATCTTTCTTCAGATGGATGGAAAGGGTTTTCCCCCCTTTATTATTTAGGAATATGTCATATCTACAAAAGATATGTGAAGTGTATATCTACCTTTTGAAGTAATAATGATAATTGCTTTGCTCTTTCAAAGGGGGCTTCTAACACGCAGTGCTGCCTCACACAGAAGGTCCTTGCAGGCCAGAGTCAGCACAGTCTCCCCATTGCTGCTTATCCTAGCCAATTTCCTTTTAGCCTGGGCTGCTCCTGTTTACTCAGAGCCCCCACATTCCTCTCTTCCCTATTTATCAATCTGTTCTCTCTGGGCTCTCTCTTCTTAGTTCCTCCTATTAGGGAAGAAACCAAAGGCGTGATTGTTCTCTTCTTTCCTCTCTTGAACTCCCTCACAGCATGGTAAGCATGCCACTCTTCCCTTCCCCCATTCCACTCCCACTCTTCTCCCCATGGGGTGACTTGGATGGAAGATGAAATAAACCTAGGATTCCTTCAGCAGGAAGCTTGCTGAAGAGAATGATGATTGGGAGTCAGGAATGCTAGTCTTGGCTCTTTCACTAGCCTACTGTGTGACCTATAGCAAGTTTCTTAATCTCTCTGTGCTTCTGTTTCCTCATGTTTAAAACACCCCTTTACAGAGCTATAGTAAAACCAGATTGATCCAGTGGATGAAAAAACATTTTGAAGGGTATGAATCATTATATATGTGGTGTGTGAGACCCTGTCATCATCATGCTTACAAAATCCAAATGGGCCAGAGAGAAGGAGACTGTGTGTCTTCCTCTCTGAAACAACCATGTCCCTGTCCATGTGCTTCTTCTTGCCTGCCTTGCTGTGTACCCTGGCAGATGCCTTTCTCAGCCATGGGTTCATTGAGGCCCAGGGGAGCCCAAGGCTGGGTTGGAGCTTAGGGTCACGACTAGCCAGGCAGTGGAAGCCCACATTCCCATCACTTTCAGGAGCTGGAGGCCATACCTGGATAGAGGTGCCAGGCTGCAGCCATGTGGACTCAGTGCTCTGAAGATGAGCAGACCTCTAAGCCAAGATGAGGCTGCTGTGGGCTGGAGGCCCTTTGGGCCCTTCCTGATGGGGTGTGAGCCATGATCATCTGATCTGAAATGTAGTGATTCACTGGTGCTCCATGCCCACGTCCCTCATCCCAAGGAGGTTTGTATCTCCAGCTTTGTCTCTTGTTCTGACCTGAGGGGCCATGAAGGACAGTCTGTGATCAGCCACAGGTGTGATGGCTTTCCGGAGACCTTGAGTCACAGCCCACACCTCCAGGGGCCTGGGCTAAGAGAACGGTCCTGAAACATTTGAAGAATATTCCATGGTAGACATGGCTAGCTCTTTGTACATCTTCTTGGTGGAGTGAGAGCATCCATTTTCTTCCTCTTTCCTAAGGTGTTGGATCTGCTCAGAAATTCTTTTAGTGTTTTGAGCTGAACTTTGAATGATGGGTAGGATTTGAATGGGTGAATGGAAGCTGGGTCTTGTAGGCAGGTAAAACAAAATCTGTCAAGGTAAGAAACCAAGAATGAAAAGAGTGTTGAGGGCTGGGGTCAGAACAGTGGACAGGATATTGACAGTGAGGACGCTGTCTGAGGTAGAATCAGTACAGTCACCGGGAATTGCAAGACCTAATAGTAATGAGCAAAAAAGGGGATGGATGGCAAATTCAAGAGTTAAAATCTGGATATGTGTCTCTGGATCTGGTTTATGACAGAGACCTCTGTTCTTCCTGCAGGTCCCCTCTGTAGCAGCTGAGAGCCCAGAAGTTCTCACTGGACCCAAGGAGTAGGCCAGCCAGGAGAGCAAGAGGGGATGGCGTGGAGCCCAAACAGGGCTGAGGAGTGAGGATAATCCTCCATCATTGGACCTGGAGCCTCCAAGCGGCACTGCACCAACAAGGAGACCAAAGAGGAATTGATGCTTTGGCCCCTGGCGACATGTACATGGTGTAATGACAGGTAATGAACCTGAGGCTCAGCTGTCCTTTATGAGTGATATGGCAGGTGAGAGAATATATGAGCCTGTAGGAGATGCAAAATATCACCCCCTTGGAAGATGACTATGCAAACGAAGCACAGTAAGGCTTGGTAAGATGATAGATGGATCCTTTATTGTTTTTGGTTTTTGCCCCTTGTGCTTGCTGGAGCCAAGCACAGGAGACTAAAATCTCCTGTGCTTGGCATTAGGTGGGTTATTTCCTATGCCTTATGGAAAGACTGATGCCTTTATGTATTTAGCACATCTTGAGGGCTCAGAGTTACAAAATAAGAAGTCATTATTCCCCATGAGCTCCCATGGGGAGAAGGGAGTTTATGCCAGTGGGGAAACAAAGGCAACAAGGGGTAAGGACAAACCTGGAAACCTCACTCACTGGAAAGACTTCAGAATTGGTTCAGATATCTCAAATGATCAAATGACAGAGTACGATGAAGGGTCAATATTTCTTTTACCAAAGAAAAAGAGGGCTTTGGGGCTCCTTCCATCCTTCCAAAGATACCCAGAACAAGTAACAGATGATCATGGGTGGCTAGGGAGGTTATGATTAGAGGTCTGGAGAGGACAGGAAGGTCTGTAAAATACCTTGGGCCTAGGAAGTCAAGTATTTGATCTAAGGAAGTTCGCCAAAGCAGGAAGCTTCTAGCAGGTCCTAGGTTTTAGAAGGCATTGATCCTAGATGGGAATGGTGAGGGATCAGTAGGACTGGAGACCCTAATGGTGAGCTCTGATCTGATGGTAGAGGCTGTTCCTACTGGTTGTCCAGTCTTCACTTTATGTGTCATGCTGGGTACCACTCTGGCAACTTCCTCTGTGGGAAAAACAGCATGCTGGGGTAGAAGCAAAAATAGCTTGGGGCCTTGGGAAACTGACCAGAGCAAGGGGAGAAGGGCCAACATCCTGGGGCAGGAGGCCCAAGGGGTGTGGCAAATTCCATTCCAGTACACACCAGTGTCAGGGTCTACAGTGTCAGAGCCAAAGGGTGGGGTGGGATAGAGCATCAGGATTTCTGGGTGGCTATGTTCTAAATCAGTCAGAAAGAATATGATGGAGGAGGAAATTCAGAAAGCTGAGCCCAGTGCTAGGATTGGCTCAACCACATGCGCCGGTGAGTTCAGGACTTGACTCCCACCTATATGAGGAAATGGAAGGGGACTTGGGTCCATGGACCCCAGCAAGGGCTATGCAGATGATAGGCTGTGCCTGAGGGGTTTATCTAGGGAGCTGAAGCTCCACAGGCGCCTGGGGCTGGCTCTGTCCAGGAGCTCCCCAGATGTTGGTGTACTAGCCCTGGGCTATCACTGGACCCCACCTGTCAGTGGAGCAGTTGATCCAGTTCATCTCAGGCTTGACTCAAGGCATGGGCAGAGTTGACCCTGGGGAGCCTGGTGGGAGGTGATTCCGGAAAGAGGAGAGGCAGACAAGGACCAGCTGTGCTGGGGGTGGATGAGGGCTTTCATGATCAAGGCAAGAAAGAACAAAGCATTGTGTCTACTAGATATATCTTAACCTATTTATCAATGTATTCTGAGTGCATTAGGAAGTATGCTATGCTAGAATTGCAGAGATGAGTGAGTGCTGTCTGCACCAGGGAGAGGGGGTATGGGATAGAGGAGAAGGCATAGGCTTAGAGCTGAGCCAGGTCCAGCAAGTCACTTAGACTTTCAGAGCCTGATGCTCCAATCATTAAAATGAGAACAGTGGTATCTCCCTCCAGGCTGGTTGGGAGAACTAAATGAAATATAACATGTAAAAACAGCACAGCAGCTGGCACAGTCAAAAATCATCAATGCATTTGAGTTTACTTCTATTGCTCCGCTCTTGGAGGAGCTCACAGTCGGCAGGGGGGGAGCAGGGGAAGAAGAGGAGAAACGCATTAAATTGCTCAGGCAGCTAGAGGCCTGGAGGGTTGAGACCACGGTTCAAAATCCCTTCTGGCCACAGAAAACGTGGTTTAAGGTGGATTTTAACACTCAGAGAGGTGCCTGTATTTGAGTTGTTTGGCAGTTGCTGGGCTGAGATTCTTTAGGGGCACAGAGAGGATGGGGGCGGGAGGGAGAGAGCCAGGAATTTAGAGAAGTGTTGAGAAGAGAGGACATTCTCAGAATACTCGGAGAGCCTGCCTTCCTAGGCTTCCAGGACTCTTCTGGGGAGGGGGAAGGGGGAGGTAGGTGCCCGAAACAAGGCAAGACTTATGGTCCAGAGCAGGGCCGCCCAGTGGAATCCACATGGATCCACAGTGCAAGCCACCGAGGTAGTTTGCAATTTTCTAGTGGCCACATTTAAAAAGGTAAATATAAGCAAGTATAATTGACTTTAATAATGTATTTCATTTAACTCAGTGTGTCCAAAATATTATCATTTCAACATGTAATCAATATAAAAAATTACTAATGAGAAATCTTACTTTTTTTTTCACACAACGTCTTTGAAGTCCAGGTTGTATTTACACTTCTAGCACATCTAGTTTGTTCTGACCCCATTTCCATCTGTCCAGTGGCTGCTGTCTTGGACAGGACAGGCCTGGACTATCTTGCTAACACGTGCTCAGGGGCCAGGTGTATCTTTAGTTAAAAAGTAGAATTTACTATTAGGTCCCCTTCTAATGAAAGCTCTGTAATGAGTTCCCAGGGAAGTTTGCTTGGATAATAAGAGATGTATTGAATCACTCATTCATAATTCAACTGGCTAACTCATTTTAAACAGGTGTGTAAGTAGATGGTGACTTGAGTTCCCTGGAACCTGCCCTGGCTCTGGATCTCACCAGCTGGGCTCAGAACTCTGTCTCTTGCTGGCCCTGCAACTGACCTCAGCCAGACACTGAAGCTCCCTGAGCCTCAGAAGCTTCACAGAAAATGGGATTAATCACTGCTATCTTACTGGGTAACTATGAGGACTAAATAAAATAATGATCCATTGTTCTGTGACACTCAATGTCAAGAAATAATTCTTTTATTTTCCTAAATCAAATGAAAACCAATTTGAGCTCCCCTTCTGGCTTAGTGCGGCACAGGTTTCACATGGGGCATTTCTGTAGTTCATTCTCCACCCTTCTCTAATGGGGAGCAGGTGAGGCTGGACCTCACCCAAGGGGCAGCTGGCTGCTGCCTCTCCTTAATCCAGATCTGTGTGACCATCTGAAGGACAGGCCCTACCAATGGCTCCCAGGGCCCTGTGTCAGCTCTGCCGGAGGAACTGCTGGGGCCTCCTGGCCTTCGTTGCTAGGGTGTATCCATCAGCCTGGCACTGTGCTCCGGTGGAGTGAGGGCTGCCTGCCACTCCAGGACCCCAGGACCCAGCCATTCCAAGCCTTCTGGGATCCAGCCACTCCTCTCCTACCCTAAGGCTGAATGTTTTCCAACCTCTCTCTCTCTCTTTTACCCTCAACCTGTGAAACAAAGGCCCATCCCCACCTCACCATGCTTTTCTTTCCCCAGCCATAAAAAATACTAACTCCCCCTTAGGCTAAGGGAGCCCAGAGGTCATTGTCACAGAAAATGGCTGCTCCTCCAGGGGTGGAGGCATGGAGGATGGGAGTTCATTTTTTGCTATTCTACGGACATCTCCAACCAGCAGCCCCATTAACAAGAGAAACAGTCCTGCCTACATGCGTTTACTAAAATAGCATCCTGACGCTGCTGTTTCCATATGATCAGGAAGACAGGTCCCCCTAGAGCGGGTCCTGTCTGTAGAATGGGTTAAATAATTCCTGCCGTCTGGGAAAACCTGAGACTCAAATAAAAGTCCTCTATAAAGTTGTAAAATGCTCTTGAGACTCTTAATTCCCTTCCTTAGAGATATTTTCTGGTCTGGGAGCTGGATTGAGGATGTGGCTTTGATTCTAAAAGTGTCCTTCCCTCTCAGCACCTGATTGGCAGGTGGGGCCAGGAGGCACCATCCTATCACCTGCAGACTCATGCACTGTGCTCCCCTGAGTGCTCCACCCCCTCCCTGGGTGAGGGGTGCCAGGGCCAGTGCCTCTGAACTGACCCTTCCCTGCTCACCTCTGCCATAGGAGGACGGTGTGGTGTGTCAGTGCAGCAGCTGGTTTTCCTGACACCTTTATTTTAATTCAGCTTCCTTTTGTGAGGACTCCATTCAGTGCTCCTGAGTTTAGAATCCACCTCGACTATCAGGAAAATTCATGCCCCGTCTTTCCTGGGACTGAGGGGAGTGAGGCCACAGACGTCCTCTCACCTACCTGGTTTGGGTTTGGCTAGAACTGTGATAGGGAAGGAGGTTTGAAGGGAATTTTTACATGCAAATCCCGTGTCCTCTGGGTTGGTGTGGAGGAGAAAGAGAAGGAGGTGCGGGTGGGTCACTTGAAGACTCCCTGACCCTCAGCTGTGCTGGGATTAATGTAATGCCTGAGCGAGGCCATCCTCCAGGCCCGCGTGTGGTCAGGTTGCTGATTCTGCGGCGCTCACTGCAGTGGATCTGGGTCGCTTGTGCTGCTGCCTCTTTGGACTGGAGGCTCCTCCCACCGGCGGGAGCAGCTGGCTGCTGCTCCCCACCTCTCCTCGGGCCTGAAGTCTCAGGGCTGTCACAAATCCTGGGTCCTCCCAACCGGTGTCATTGTGATTGCATTTCTGTTTTAAAGGGTAATCCATGGCACATTTGGGGATCAGAAAACCAAACATATTTAGATAGTGTTGGAGCCCTGGTTCTTTCTTAGTGCATATTTAGATAGTGTTGGAGCCCTGGTTCTTTCTTAGTGTGCCGGTGATGCTGTGCAGATCTCTTTCCCAGGTCTTAATGATCTCATCCTTTAAATGGGATGGTTAGGCATACTGCAGTGATTTAGTCCTGAATCCAGGCTAAATGTGCACTGAAAATAAAAGGCACTGTGAATCCTCCTTACCAAAGATTTGGGAGTAGTATGGCAACACCCTTTTCCTCCCAAGTCAAGCAGTACATAATTCTGTTCTTCAAAATTAGTTTCTTTATTGCTTTCTGGGGGCTCACAGGGAAGAGCTTTTTACATGTCACCTTACAATTTTGTTAACAGAGAGAGGCAGAAAGCCATATTGCCCTTGAGTGACAACCTTCATATGGGTATTTAACAATTTTAATTTTTCATGATTCACCTGATAAAAATAGTGCCTGACTAAAAACAAATACATTTGTATTTTCCATCTCCTTAATTAGTTTCTAATTTGGGGGTTCTTATTAGCTTAAAATCATCTCACTGAAATGGTCCTTGGATGATAAAAAAATGTGAAAACCACAATCAATTCTGGAGAGATCTTGCTATTTAATTATGCTGATTGGAGCACTAGAGACCCCTGGCAAAATGAACTGTTCAGAATAAGCTTGATTTGTGTAATTTGGTTTTAAAAAATTTGGATGCATATTTATCATTTTTAACTATGTGTTTCTGTTCTCCTTGAGATTCTGATTTTTCTCTTGAGAGATAGGAGGAGGAATCAATGAGCTGTTGAGATCCTGAGACTCCAGCTAAGCCCATGGAGCCACTGGTAGGGCCTGACCTGAAGGGAACACAGGGTCCCCAACTTGTCTGGTTATTTTAAAATGTCTTATCATAAAAAGAAAAGAAAAGAAGTCCCACCCAGAGGAAAGAGGGGCTCATAGAATTTTGGAGCTGGATGATAAGAGAGATTTCCATGAAATCATAGAAAATGTACAACTCCTGGGCTAGAGATGTCTCTCTAGAACCAAATTCTAGAATGTGATAAAACTTTAGAGATTTGGGAAGACCGAGTTGCTCGAAAAGATATGTCCCCCCTATCCAAATCCATGGACCAAGCTTAGTGTCACTCAAGTGGGACAACCAGATGTAAAGTGGTAGAAGGATACTGCCCCACCCATGACGCTTTCTTGCCGAAAATCTAAACCTAAACCCAGTCAAGCCTGTAGCTCAAACTACCACTTTTTTCAGGGTTAGAGGAACATGTGAAACACCACCACGAGAAGGCCAGCACCAAACCCAGACCAGGGAAACTTTAGGACAGATGAACCTAATTTCTTCAATGTGAACACTGTCAAGGGGAAAGAAAGTAGTAGAGTTGGGGCACTATTATAAATTCATAGAGTCTTAAGAGACATACCAACCAATTTCAATCTCTGGGTCTCATTTGGAGTCTGATTCAAATCTACTTGCTGTAGAAGAACATAGTTGAGAGAATCTGGGAGATTTTAAGCACAGGCTAGGTGTTACATATTAAGGAATTACTGTTAATTTTTTGGAAGAGTGTGTTATATTGTGGCAGTGCTACATACAGTAGTATTTATAGATGATACGGTGTCTGGGATTTGCTTTAAAATGTTTCACAAAAAAGAGGGGTTAGATGGAGCAAAAGTGGCAGAATGTTGAATATTGTTGAAGCTGGTGATGGATACCTGGGGATTTATTATGCTCTTGTATTTTATATATGTTTGAAATTTTCAATAATAAAAAGTTAAAAAAAAAAAAAAAGAGGAAAAGAGGAAGAAGAAGAAATGTCCTTACTAGCTAGCTGGGTCCAGAAGTGTCACCATTGGCACATTATTTATCTAGCTTGTCTTTCTTAGCCCAATAGCATACAGCTTATTTTGGGAACATGGTTTACCCTTCAAGAAAGTACCAGTGGGGCAGTAGAACATTTCCCCAGCACAGAGCATTGTAGATGTGTCAGGGAGAAGGATTCCATGGTTAAGTAGATTTGGAAAGGTTGCACTGAATCAAGGTAAACAGGCTTCTTCAGGCCTTGGTGGTGCTGATTTGCACTGTGCATCGTGGGTAGGAGTGAGCTAAGGCAGTGTAGTGATCCCCCAAATCAGAGCAAGGTCGAAAGTCTGGGTTCTATAGCTGTTTCTTTTACTTACAGCCACTGGGCAATCACTTAAACTTTCTGAGCCTTGGTTTTCATATTTTTAAAATGAGCTTAGTATCAACTGCCACCTACTTACCAAGAAGGTGAAAGGGCTTTGCAGAGTGCAAAGTACAAGTCAAAGATTGAGCGTTATGATTATTATTTGGTACCATTTGCTGAATGAAATTTGGCCCAACAGATGTTGACTTGGAGGCTAGTGCTGAGTGGCTGTAGGAGTCACAGCCTCAAAAGAAGGGGGCATACGAGTTCCCCAGGGTTAGGTACTTAGCAAAGTACCACACACTAGGCAGCTGAAAATGACAGAAATGTATTGTCTTGAACTTCTGGAGGATAGACGTCTGAAATCAGGTTGTTGGCGGAGCCATATTCCTTCTAAAACCTGTAGGGAGAATCCTTTTTTTTTCCTTCTTTAGCTTCTGGTGGCTTCTGGCCATCCTTGGAGTTCTTTGGTTTATGGCTGTATCTCTCCAATCTCTGCCTCCCTCATCACATGGCCTTCTCTGTCTGAGTGTCTCTGTGTCCAGATGGGAACTCTGTATTTTATGCATGATTTTTCTGTAAGCCTACAATTCTCTAATTAAAAGAAAAAATCCCTCTTCTAATAAGGATACCAGTCTTCGGATTGAGGGCCCACCCTAATCTGGTATGACCTCATTGCGACGTCATTACATCTGCAAAGACCTATTTCCAAATAAAGTCACATTCACAAATACTGGGGCTAGGACTTGAACATATCTTTTTGGGGATACAATTTAACCTATAACGGTGGTATGACAGTTTTTTTTGCCTTTCAGGAGCTCATAAGGGAGGCCATAAAAATAAACAGGTGAAGGGGCCTAGCAAAACCCTCTGGCCCTAGGGATAAGTGAACTGTTCAGATTCAGAGCAAAGGGGGATCACTCTTGAATAGGGTGGTCTGGGAAGGCTACCTGGTGGAGGTGGGACTTGACGTTGGCCTGGAAGCTTGGAGGAGATTTAGATGGACCATCCTTTTGTTGGTGATGGATGGTTCTGTAGGAACATTTCCCTGTCTCCCTGCCTCCACACACCCACATTCCACAGCTGAGCATGTAAACTTTGGGATTGTGACATTATCTCATCTGGGGGCCCAAGTCCTCCCTATTGCGAGCTGGCGTCAGTGCACCCCCTGCCTGGCCCTCCCAGCCATTCCTGTCCTCTCCACTCTGTCTCCACCCTATTTCCTTCTTCCCGCTAGAGCCCAGAGGAGTTGGAATTACTCATCCTGTGCACACTAACTCACGCCTGCTCCTTCTTTTAAGTTAAAGGAAAAAAAAACCCCACTAAAACAAACCCAAGAAATTAAGATTCAGAGATGCCCAAGCCTTCATGTTGAAATGTTTATAATCACCACATCCCTTCTCAGGGCAGCGAGAAAAGACAACCTGAGTGAAAATATTGAAAAAGGTGGGTCAGCAGTTGGCTTAGGTAGAGGTGAAGGGATTCGAAGCCCTCTGGAAGCTGGCTTGCTTTCTTGGGAGGAGAGAGCAGATTGGCAGTGGAGAGGGGGTTACCAAATCCCCTTGAAGGATACATATGGGGTTAGGCAGGACATAAGCAGCAGTTGAGGTACTTGTCTGAGCACCCAGACTGTTCTTTAATTTTCAAAGCAGAAATGAGAAAAGCCCCCTGGAAAAAGGACGGCACAATGGTGGATACATCAAGCCAACAAGGTCCAGTGCGCCCAGCTCTACGCCACTTAAAGACTCAGTGGGCCATTCCCCGTCCTCAAGAGTCTGTGCATGGACAGAACTCAGCCCTCTCCTGGCACATTTTCAGGCTCAACAAGTGCAAGCTATTGTTAGTATTGATATTTTGGGAAAGGACTTACCCAGGGCCTGACTTAAAACTGATCCTTCTGTTGACTTTCGTGACTCCCACGGCATCCCATGTTAGTGCCAGGGAGCTCTGACATTGAATTTTCACTGTGCCACATGGGGTAGATGACTCAGTACCCCGGAACCTCAGTGTCCTCAAGTGTAAAATGGGGTAACACATCTTCCTCTTGAGACTGTAGTGAGGACATGAGATGAAGTAGAGAGAGCTCTTGGCCCCAGTGGTCCTCAACAACTTATATTTTTTGTCCCTTCTCCTTCTGCCACTGGGAAGTAATAATGCCTCAGGCAAGTTGCGCTGCACTTGTTTCCTTATCTATGAAATGGAAATAATTAGATTACATGTCTTACTAACACTGTGTAACTGGGCAGTGAATGCAAAAACACTTCAAGGAGTACAATGAGTTAGTCAAACAACAAATGAAAAAATGCTTACAGATTTATTTGTATTGTAAATCATGCCCAGAAGACAAAATCTAGGAATGGCAAAATGTGCATGTATTATGGTGCGGGTGGTCTGGAGGGGAGATACATTAGCACCTGACTCTAGACAGGTTTGTACTGTATTTCTTGGCTCTTTCACAGACTTGTCACTCGCTAGGGCCAGTGGCCGTTTGTCCACCTTCCCGGACCCTGCAGCCCCTGGTGTAGGTGTGGGGTGGGGGAAGCTCTTCACGCGAGGCCAGCAGACCTGGCTTCTGCTCTGCCTCGGACTGCTTTGTGCAGCCCTGAGCATGTTGCATGACTGCTTCCCCAGATCCAAAATTGAAGGTCACAGAATACCAGCCACAGGACGTCAGGAGAACCCAACAGGACACCAGAGTTAAAACTTTTCGAAGTTGTAGAGTGGTGATCAAATGGAAGAGGCCGTCACCATGGTAACCATTAGCCAGGCCTTCAAGCCCACTGGAACAAAGGGTTTAATAACACTTGTTAATTGATGAGTGTGCATCCTGCCATTGCAGCTGCCTTTTGGGGAGACAGTGGCGATTATATTTATATTAGAGTGATTCCTTAAAGAAGCCTGCTCTGACCCTCTGTTGCTTTTATGAGTCAGAGAATATATCTTCTCCTATCCCTGGCGAATCACCGTCAGGCGGCCAGTGGGGCTGAGACCAGCCATCCATTTATCCACTTATTCTAATTAGTTTTGTAACTCAGCACTCACTCCGGGCTTTGATTTACAGTTAATGGTTCATCTTTAAATGAACACTTGTCTGGAATCTTCCATCAGTCAATGGACGCCTTTAGGTGGCATTGACCTGGTAGCCATGTAATGAGGCCTGGAGTGCAAAGTCCATTTTGGCTTTTTGGCCAGTATCTCCCCTATATTTCCCCAACCAGATATGTAACAGACCCCCAACAAATAGACCCTTAATTTATTTTAAAGTCATATGGTGTTGTGGAAGGAGCACTGGGCTGTGCGTCAGAAGACGTGAGTGCTCCACCGTCGTTAACTGTGTGACGCTGAGCAAGGAAGTCACTTGACCTCCCTGGGCCTCACCTTCCTCCTGTGGGAGGGGCAGGGGAGGTAAGGGAGCGCCTCCCCTGAGCCTCTGCCTTAGCTGGGGCCTCCTAACTAACTACTAGGAGGAAACCTGCCCCACAGTGTATGGTAGGGATGTGAAAAATTAGAAAGGTCTTTGTTGTCCAAATTACAGAAATAATAAATGCTTCTTTAAAGGAAAACCATTCAAACAATATAGAAGTCTTTAACTGAGAAAGGGAAGGAACTAGTAAACCGCCTTGACCTGGAGACTGTCACTATCAACAATTTAGGGAACATTCTTATAGAAAGATATCCATATTATTACCCTGGATCTGGAAAATATATATCCATATTAAATAAAAATGGTATCAGATGATGTATTCTGTTCTGCAGCTATGCTTTTCACTTAATGTTTCTTTTAAAAACTTATATATGGCCTTCATTCTTTATGACTATTTTCTTCTATAATGTAAGTGTAATTTATTAATAGAATATAATTTATTTAACCTCAACGATGGACATCTGGGTGGTGCCAGTGCATTTTAATTGATTTGATTAAAATAGATTAATCAAATTGAGTGATCTCCAGTGGATGCTTCCTATCCCTTCTGCTGGAGTAGGTTAGAGAAGAGAAGAGCATGTTCACAGAGCTGAAGCCTCCATCCTTAGCTGAGGGTGGTGCCCTCTCACCCTCTCCAGGGATTCTTCTCCAATGAGTTCAGTGCAGTGGCTGCCACCCCTTATCCATGTCAGGACATAGGGTGCTTCTCCCTTGAAGTGGGGGCACCCAGGCCAAAGCTGGGGTCAAGAGTTGGAAACACCGTAAGGAAGGCCTGGGAGGAGCCGATGGAGCTGTGGGTTGGGAGTGTAGTGGGCAGTTAGGAGCCACAAATTGAAAAATTATACTTAATACCATTTGGTTGCTCCTTGACCCGTAGACTGTCAGGAGCTGGGATCGGCTGAGGCTCGCATTCGTTCCTGCTCCTTCCAGGGAAGAGGGAGGCCAGGCCGCTGTGGACGGGCCTGGCAGACCTGGCTCCAGCCTTGGCCCCCTCTAGCCACACTCTATTCCCAGCGTCTTTGGCAGGAGGCTGGTGACTCACTCTCTACTTTTTGGGCCAGTGTGAAGTGAAGCAAAGCACTATTTAGCATCTACTTTTCTGAGATGCAGAAAGGAGAAATTTTAAGCTCTTGCTCCTGGAATTTTTTCTCATTTCCTCTTGCATTTTTTTTTTGAATAGGTGAAACATTTATGTGGTTCAAAAATAAAATGATTTACAAAGGTGTAAACTGTCCCCTTCTATGCCTCCTGCCCCCTTGCCACCCCCAGAGGTAACCATTTATATTATTTTCTTGTTTATTCTTCCAATGTTTCTTTTTTACAAAAACACAGAAACTTGAATATATTTAGTCTTAGTTTTCCACTTTACTGTGTAAAAAGTCTCCTACCATATGCTATGTTTTGCACCTTGCTCTTTTATTTCCATAATGATATAACTTGGAAATCTCTCTGTGTTGGCCCATAGGGTGAGTTTTCTCCTCCTCCTCCTCCTTTTTTTTTTTTTTTTTTTTAAAGTAGCAGGGTAGTATTCCACTGTATGTATGTATAAAGTTTATTTAACTAGTCTCCTATTGAGGGATACTTGGGTCATTTCCAGTTTTTCGCTATAAAAAAGGTTGCAATCTCACGTTAGTCTGAACTATTTTGTGACGTGAGTTTTAATTAAACTGCTGCAAATCTTTTCTAGAAGTAGGCACAGTATGCATTACATATAAACAGGTAAAAGAGAAATACTTTATTCCCAGATTTCTATTCAGGAGACTCTGTCCCACTCTGCCCCAGTCACCAAAACACCTGCCAAGATGCAGTGTCCACTGCCTGACTCCCTGGGCCATTTGAAATAGTCTACTGTCCTTTCCTTCTGTGCTTTCAGGGAAGACATAAGAATCCTAGAACCTAGATATTTGGAATCTCTAGAAGTCTCCCTTGGTCCTGGATCCAGTGGTCTCAGCTGCCCTGGGCCGGACTTGTCGGAAGGCATGCGTTCCAGTCTAGACCTGTCTCAGCTGCCCTGGGCTGGACTTGTCGGAAGGCATGCGTTCCAGTCTAGACCTGTCTCTGATTGATTGGGTGACCCTGCACAAGTCCCTTCCCTTTCTGGCCTTAGTCATGTCATCGGTTACACAGATGAGCTGGATTAGCTGAGGTCCTTTCCCATCCTGACATTCTGTGGTTCTAGGAGTGATCAAAGGGTGTACGTACAGTTTTAGTATTCTCAGTCCCTGGATAGCAAAACAAATGCCACTTTCTCAACTTTGGAGCCTTGAGCTGGTACTTCCTCACCCCTTTAGGTGGCTGGAGAGCTTTCTTCAATGTGAAATCAAAGCTTTGATTAAGCTAGCCTGTATGAGGTAATAAAGTGATGCTCATGTGCAGATTCCCATTACTTATAAGTACATTCATTTGGCTACAGATTTGTGAAGCCCTTTCATTGCTAGTGCATGAAAAAAGAATATTTCACACATGTTTCACATTAGCACCCTGATTTAGCTTCTGAATGAATAAGAATCAATGCAACTGCCAACTGCCACCAGAGAGCCCATTTATATTGTATCACAAGCTATTGCAGCCCCACCTTTGACTACAATCTTGTCAGATCTCATAAGGTAATAGTAATTTAGATTTTCATTATTTGTGCTCTTTTCCCCAAAGCTTTGCTGCCTAAATATGTCTTTTTTGTTGCCTGTCTCTTCCTGTCTGGGACATGTCCGAGTTCGCTGGGGCATTCACAGTGAACCTTATCCTAGGAAAGACGTCTGTGCCTTATTTATCAATTAATCAATTACTAGATCAGTCAGTCATGCAATCTGATGTTGTTGCGAGTGGCACCCTTCAAATTTTGAAGTGCCCAAATGGAACTCCGTACCTCATCCTAGCCCCCACATGCCTGGGAGCCGGCCCCTCCTCCTCTAAACAGCACCACTATCCTCTCTTCCCCCTCAGCCTCCTGCTTCAGCCCCTCCACTCCTCAACTTAAACCTTTCAGTGGGTTCTGTCTGCTCTCCATATTATATATGTCCTGTCTTCTCTCCATATTATATATGTTCTGTCTGCTCTCCATATTATATATGTTCTGTCTGCTCTCCATATTAAATGTCTGTGGAATCTCCTGCTTCGCTCCGTGGCCCCTGCTGTCCTGCTGCCCAGACCCCCACTGCCTCTCCCTGTCCCAGCCCATACTCCCCAGCAGACCTCCCTGTATGTTCTCTTGCCCCCCACACCCCAGTCTTCACATAGAACACAGCAGGTCTCTGCTAAAAATGCTAGTCTGGTCATGTCACTCTCTTATTTAAGTCCTTTGAAAAGCCTCTTGCTGCTTTTCGGATACAGATAAACATTCTTGGCAAGACTCATCTCATCAGCCTCCTCTTGCACCCTCTTCCCTTTTGGTTTCTAGGACAAGCTTTTCCCCCCTTAGGGCTGTGCAGGCAGGCTACTCTCTCAGGCTGTATGGTTTCACTCACCTTTTCAGGATTGACCCCTGCTCAACCCATCAGACAGCAGCTAGGCCATCCCTTCCCTAACTCTCTGGGCTGGGTTAGGCCCCCGGTTACACATCTCTTAAACCTTGTCCTGGTTGAAAATATACATCTAACAGGTTGTATAATGTCTGCCTCATCATTAGAGGGTGAAACCTGTGTCCCATTGACACATGTACCCATGGGCCCTGGCTTGGCACATAGAACATAGTAGGTACTTACTAAATCGTTGAAGAATGGATGTGTAAGCAAGTTGTGTCCTAGTGGCAGGGGGGACCAAGAAAACTCAGAACCTGTTCCCCCCCCCCCCCCCAGCAAATATTCTTTTTGTAACAACAATATCAAAAGAATAACAAAGTCACAGGACTGAAAATGACATCAGCAGTCATCTCAGGTCCAAGCCCTCCTTTTAGGGACAGAGTACAGATCATGTGCTCTGGCATCAAACCACGTGCCTCTGCGTTCTATGCTTATGAGCGAGTTTCTTAACCTCTCTTAATCTCAATTTTCCCATCTGTAAAATAGAGACACTACTTTCCCCAGAGGTATGTTGTGAAGACTCAGGGAGAAAATCCTTGCAAGCTGCTTAGCTCAGTGCCAGCCCTGGGCAAATATTGGCCATTATTAGTATTACGGAGGACAACACTGAAGCCCGGAGAGGTGAGGGCTCCTGACCAGGATGACACAGTCACTCAGTGCAGGGCCTGGTTTCCTGTCCTGGCTGTGGGCGGTGCTGCTGTCACTCAGAAGTGCTACACAGCCTTGTCCCCTTCAGGTTTTTCCAGTCATTTTGCACAGTGGATTTTAGCAGACCTCCTCCAGTGGGACATTTGACAATGTCTGGAGACAATTTTGATTAGATTGGGGATGATATTGCTACTGGAATTCAGTGTGTAGTAGCCAGGGATGCTACTAAACATACTACAATGCAAATGTCAGTCCCTGGCAATAATTATATGGCACAAAATATCAATAGTGCCAGGGTAGAGAAATCCTGCTATGGGGTTTAAAAGAGGGCCCTGAGCAAACTACCCCCACCAGAAACTGGCCTGAGAAAGGGAGCCCCATATAAAAAGAGCAGAAATGCAGTGAGTTTATGTATTGGTTTGTAAGCTGCCAGAATGTGATATGCCAGAAATGGAATGGCTTTTAAAAGGGGGAATTTAATAAGTTACAAGTTTATAGTTCCAAGCCTATAAAAATGTCCAAACTAAGGCATCCAGGGAGAAATACCTGATTTAAGGAAGGCCTATGGGTCAGGAACACCTCTGTCAGCTGGGTAGTCACATGCTGGCATCAGCTGGTCCCTTTCTTCTGGGCTCCATTGCTCTCAGCCTCTGTTCCTGTGGGGTTCCTCAGTTTGCTTCTCCAGGGCTGACCATCTCTTGGCTTCCCTTGGGTCTCTCCAGGTTCTGGCTTGCTTAATATCTCCTGGTGATGTCTGATGGGCTCCAGGCATCTCTAAACATCTGTGTCTCTGTTCTGCAAGTGTCAGCATCTGTCTTGGCTCTGCTCTGAAGTTTGTGTCAGCTCTCTCTATGTTGGCTGTCATTTCTGACTCTCACTAAAATGTTTCCTCTTTTAATGGACTCCAGTAAACTAATTAAGACCCACCTGGAATTGGTGGAGTCACATCTCCATCTAATCAAAGGTCACACCCACAATTGGGTATGTCACATCTCCATGGAGATAATCTAATCAGAAGTTTCCAACCTACAGTATTGGATCAGGATATAAGAAATGGCTGCCCCCATAAGATTGATTTAGGACTAAAACATGGCTTTTCTGAGATATATAATATTTTCAAAACAGCACAGCTTATATCCAGGGGAAGTGGCCTCTTGTTTGGGGCTGGGCTATGGAGAGATGGAGGCCTGGAGAAGGAGCCCTGAGGCGGATGTGAACCAGTGAAGCTGTTTGGATCAATGCATAACTATGATCTGGGCTACCTGCTCAGAAGTGTGTAGGGTCTGGGGAACAAGAGTGATTTCTCAGCGTGGCATCTTCACTGACAGCAGCATGTACCTTCTCCTATTCATTTTTCATTGCCTCATTGGGATTTGGGGTGCTTATGGGGAGAGGATGCTCCCTGCTGGGGCAGATCCAGTGCAGCCTGCAGCTGCCAGTCCCGCTGCCCTTAGAGGTGTGAGGACTCAGGGTAAGTGTAAATCACACTCCATCCAGTCCCCTGCATCCCCAGCCCACACCATTTGCACCTAGGAAGAGTCTAGTAAAAATAATAAAAATGCATTCAGAGTCCTAGTCCTAAAGGAAGAAGGACAGGGAGCCTGGGAGGGAGATTCATACCAGTGCAGCCTTGATGAAATGCATCTGAGCTGCAGGGCTTTTCTGCCTTTGAAGCCCCCAGGGGCCCTGGTAGCTGGCGGTCCTTGGTGTCTGCACCCACTGCTTCTTGGCTGCAGAAAGCCCCTTGGTCCCGGCTTACTGGGCGAGTTAGGTGAGCACCTGCCCTGTCCCCACTCTCATCCCCTGTCTGGGCACTCTTGCCTGGGGAGGATGCACTCCCAGGGCTTTAATGGAGCCATGGGGGGCAGGCAAGAGGCTTGTGGGTATAATGTAGAGCTAGACCAGGCCACTGAGTCCTGATTGTCAACCCTGGCTGCACACAGAATCACTGGGGAAGCTTCGAGAAAATTCCAGTGCCCAGACCAGACCAATTGCATGATAGTCTCTGACGGTGGGACTCGGGCATCAGTAATTTTCAGTTTCCCCAGGTGGTTCTGATGGGCAGGCCAGAGGGGGGGACCTGCTGATTTAGTGTCTCCCTGGGCTCTGTCTGCCCACGTTGAGACTGATAGTGACGACACCCCGATTGAGGTCCAGAGGCGGGCTCAGTCATGGGTAGGAAATCGAGGGACTGGCAGGCTCTGTCTGGGGAAGGAATGTCACCCCTCCCGCTTCACCAATGCCCGAGGTCCCCCTGGTACCCAGGTTTCAGGTCGGGTTGGCTGAAGAAGGATTTGGGAGAGAGCGTGGGGGCCCAGGGGTGGTGGCTGGCCTGGAGCCAGGGTCGGGCAGCATGGCTGAGCCCACTGCCCCAGATGGCAGGGTGCCCTTCAGGGGCGGCAAGAGAGTGGGAAGGAGGCAAAGTGCCTGCTGGGCTTATGCCTGTGATGTGGAGTTTATGGTAGATTTTGTTGTGTAATGATTTGGACACATGTCTGATCTTCGCTGCCATCCTGAGAACCTCCGAGAGCAGCAACCTGTCATAGTCATATTCCGAATTCAGGCCCTTCTCATCTCCTCCTCCAGCTGCTGTTCCTCCTCACCTGGATTATTTTTACAGTGGCCTCCTGATTAGCCTCAGCCGCTGCCCCCAGGAGAGCAGTGTGTTCAACCCAGCAGCCAGAGGGGTATTTCCAAATGTGACCCAGAGGCTCCCTCCTCTGCTCAGAACCTTCCAGGTGCCCCGCCCCCCATCCCCATGTCACTCAGGGTTTAAAAACAAGGTCTTCCCTGTGACCTGCAAGGCCCCAAAGACCTGGCCCCATCCTCGCACCCC
>PVIY010015570.1:0-53600 GCA_004026745.1 Myrmecophaga tridactyla | reverse complement strand
GATGCTCCTTTTAGCTACTATATCAACAGAAGAGTAGAACATATGGAATACAAATAAATAATAGGGAACAAATGTTAAAATAAATTTAGTTTGAAATGCTAGTGATAAATGAAAGCAAGGGGTAAGGGGTATGGTATGTATAATCTTTTTTTCTCTATTATCGTTTTATTTCTTTTTCTGTTGTCTTTTTATTTCTTTTTCTAAATCGATGCAAATGTTCTGGGAAATGATCATGATGATGAATATGCAACTATGTGATGATATTGTGAATTGCTGGGTGTATGTGTTGGGAATGTTTGTGTTTCTTGTAATTTTTTTTAATTAACAAAAAATTAAAAAACTTTAATGCCTTCCACACTTAGAAATTTAAAAAATATTCTAAATAATTATTTAGTTATATAAAAATTGCTATTAAGAAAACAGTGCTTGAATACCAAAACGTACGAGTTTAGGAAAAGTTATAGTTACTGGCAAATTTTAGTCTTAAGTGCTTTCAGTTATTATTAAAAAAGAGAATGCAAATAAGGGTACCGAGAATTCGACTCATTCTTGATATTCTCATGGGCAGTGGGAACAACCAAAGAAATAGACTGAGCCCCCAATCTTGGGGTTTGTTCATATGAAACAACCCCACAAAGGTTGGGTCAAGCCTACTTGGGATTGGGCCTGGGGGTCACCCCCAAGAGAACCTCTTTTGTTGCTCAGATGTGGCCTCTCTCTCCAGCCAACACAACAAGCAAACTCACTGCCTTCCCCCTGTCTACATGGGACATGACTCCCAGGGGTGTGGACCTTCTTGGCAACTTGAGACAGAGATCCTAGAATGAGCTGAGACTCAGCATCAAGGGACTGAGAAAACCCCTAAAATGAGCTGAGACTCAGCATCAAGGAATTGAGAGAGCCTTCTCAGCCAAAAGGGGGAAGAGCGTAATGAGACAAAATAAAGTATCAATGGCTGAGAGATTCCAAACAGAGTCGAGGGGTTATCCTGGAGGTTGTTCTTGCACATTAAATAGATATCACCTTGTTAGTCAAGATGTAATGGAGAGGCTGGCGGGAACTGCCTGAGAATGTGGAGCTGTGTTCCAGTGGCCATGTTTCTTGAAGATGATTGTGTGGCGATGTGGCTTTCGTGGTGTGACTGTGTGGTTGCGAGGGCCTTGTGTCTGATGCTCCTTTTATCTACCTTGTCAAAGGACGGGTAAGACATATGGAATAAAAATAAATAATGGGAGGAACAAATGTTAAAATAAACTTAAATTGAAATGCTAGTTGTCGAGGGGGAGGGGTAGAGGTTATGGTATGTTATGAATTTTTCTGTTGTCTTTTTATTTCTTTTTCTGAATTGATGCAAATGTTCTAAGAAATGATCATGATGGTAAATATGCAGCTGTGTGATGATACTGTGAATTACTGATTATATATGTAGAATGGAATGATCAAAAGTTAAGAATGTTTGCATTTGTTTATTTTTTTAATTAAAAAATTAATAAAAAATAAAATGTCATAAAAAAAAGGAATTCAACTCAGAACAAAACAGGGAAGAGATGGAAGGAATGATGACAGATACATGCTACAATAGGATGAACCTTGGAAAATGTACTCAAATTAGCCAGTCACAGAAGGCCAACTATTATATGATTCCATTTATATGAAGTGCCCAGAATAGTTAAATTTATAGTTAGTGATTGCTTAGGGCAATGTTTTTATGGGCAGAAAATGGGGATTGAATGCTTTGTTTTGGATTGTTTCGGTGGGAAGAAATTTCCTAAAATTAGATTATGGTGATAGTATATCCACAGCCCTATGGATATACCAAAAAGCATTGATTATGCTTTAAATGGGTGACTTGTATTTTTTATTTATTTCTTATCCATATTTTTTACTCATCTGTCCACACTGTAGATAAAAGGACCATCAGACACAAGATTTTCACAATCACACAGTCACATTGCAAAAGCTGTGTTATTATGTGATCATCTTTAAGAAACATGGCTACTGAAACACAACTCTACAGTTCCAGGTGCTTTCCTCTATCCACTCTAATACAACATAAACTAAAAAGGGTATTCTATGTAATTTGTAAGACTAACCACCAGGATAACCTCTTGCCTCTGTTTGAAATCTCTCAACTACTGACATTTTATCTCATTTCCTCTTACCCCTTTTGGTTGAGAAGGTTTTCTTAATCCCTTGATACTGGGTTCCAGCTCATTGTAGGATTTCTGTCCCACGTTGCCAGGGAGGTTTACACCCCTGGGAATCACATCCCAGGTAGAGGGGGGAATTCCCTTAATTCTTTATACTTGAGGGCTCGCTTCACTCATTGTCTCCCCCAGAAGATTTGAGGAAGCAAATTGGGATATATACTTCTCTTGAATTCTGCAAATCTTCTTGGCACTTAGCATGATCTTTTAAAATACTTGCTTAATTGTCTTTATTCTACTAGACTGAAACCTTCTTGAACACAAGGATTGTGTGTTTTTATTCATCTTTGTTTCCTTAGCAGTATGTGGAATATAGATACTGCATAAGTGTGTGTTGAACCAAATTAATGATTTGGGAAGACTAATTAAAGGAGTAAATATTATTGTGGAGAAAATGAAGAAGTAGAAAACCTAAATAAATTGCAAATGAAACATTTAAAACTTTTAACCACATATCTCCCAAAAAGGCTTTTTGGCCCTAAAGTTTTATCACTGCATTCTTGTAAATTTTCGAGAAATAGTACTTTTCTTTTTTAACATTTATTATGGAAATTTTCAAGCATACACAAAAGTGAAGGGAATAGTATAATGGCCTCCCCTGTATCTATTACCTGTCTTCAACAGTTATCCATACTTTGCTGGTATATGAATTGCTAATTCTGCTCCAATTAAGCAACTTGTTAAAAGTATAAACTTTAGATTCAGAAAATGAAATTGAAATCCTGTGGTGATTTTGAGCAAGTTACCTAAACTTTCATATATAAAATTAATACTGTAGTATTAATTTACTCATTATAGAAAGGATGAAATGAGATAATGTGTATTAAGCATAATTTACACAGTGCCTATATGATAACTGTTTAATAAATGGTTAGTATTTATTGTATACTACTACCCAATATAGGAAAAGGTAGAGACACCACTTGAGTCTCAGTTCACTTGATGATTTATAATAAAACTTTATGAAATCACAAAAGAGAAAATAGGACAATCTTATTTATGGATATAATGTGAAGATTATAAAATAGATAGCTCATAGTCCTATTCAGCATTTTTCAGTTAGATACAATAGGGGTTTCAAAATTCTCTTTCAAGAGTATTAAAAAATATATAAATCCCACGATTAACTTTTAGAACTATAGGTAGTACCTTTATGAAAAA
Source organism: Myrmecophaga tridactyla (assembly GCA_004026745.1). Lineage (NCBI taxonomy): Eukaryota > Metazoa > Chordata > Mammalia > Pilosa > Myrmecophagidae > Myrmecophaga > Myrmecophaga tridactyla. The sequence goes on along the minus strand of PVIY010015570.1, from coordinate 50,232 downwards.
AAATGCTAAAACATTTCTAAGAAGCATATAAGATATTAAATGAAGAGAGACGCTTGTATAAAGAGGTACTCTAAGAGTTTTCTCCCATGCTAATCTATAAATTTATAATCTATAAATTCCAGTCAATCCCAATGACATTGGGGGGGGCAGGTTTCACTTATTTTTTATAGTTAATCTGGAAAATAGAAAAGCTGAGAAATATTTTAGTGAGAGTTGGAGTTCTTCCTCATAAATGTTAAATCTTAGTAATTAAAATGTTAAGTCCCTGGAGCAAGAATAGACCAATTAATGAACAATAGCCCAGATAAAGTCATGATGTATATATAAGAATTTACTGTGTTAAATTAAGAAGAAATAGATCAATTCACAGTTGCCATGCTGGAGACTCGGGTTCGATTCTCAGAGGCTGCCCAGGCCAAAAAAAAAAAAAAAAGAAAGCAATAGATCAGCATTGGAGATAATGAACAGTTTTATTTTCAAACATTAAACAATTATAAGACTTTTAAGTCCTTAATTTGTTACAGATTATATGAATTAATAGTGAAAACCCCAGTAGAAAAAGTTGTCAATGGACTTGAGTAAACAGTTAAAAATATAGGAAGTGCTAGTGACCAATAATTGAATGTAAATTTTTTAACATTCTGCATATCGTGAATTTTAAACATTTAAAAAAATAATGCTTTTGAACATATCCCAAATAGGCACCTGTGCTATATTCTTTATGGGAGTATAACTTGAAACAGCATTTTTATTTGGAATGGATGTGTTTTTAAATGTTCATATGCTTTGACTAAATAATTTCAGTTTTAGGAATCTGTCCTAGAGGAAGTCATCATAAAATCAAGAAAAGATTTATGTACCAAGATGTTCATCATGATATTATTTACAGTAGTCAAAAATTGCAGACAATTTAAATGTCCAGAATAAGAGAATGTAAAAATCAAATACAGTAAATTTGTACAATGAAATATTATAGAGCCAATAAGAAATTTTGTAAAGGAATTTTACAGGAAAATGCTTAGTTAACTAAAAGGATATTGAGCTAAACAGTATTGTCTCAGTTATTTAAAATATGTGTCTTGATATTGATGTAGCTGTGTACATTGTAATGATTTCAAAATACGTAAAATTTGAAAAAGGATTATATAATCTCTGGGTGGTCAGATTATAGATGCTGCTTTTTTTCTTAATACATTTTTTTCCATTTAAACTATGCATATGTTGCTTTTATGGTAAAAAATCAAAAGAAATAAAATTCAGTTAAAGAAAAATAAAATAAAGTTTCATTTTATTTTATATAGTTGGCAAACTACAGTCCCTCTCCTTCTCCATTCCCTACCACTGTTGGACCAGTGGAGAGCAGTGGATTGAGAGCTCGCTACCGATCTTCACCTGCTGTGTATAACTCACCTACTGACAAAGAAGACTACATGACAGACCTACGAACTTTGGACACTTTTCTTAGAAATGAAGAAGAGAAACAGCATAGAGTTAAGCTAGGTACATATATATTTAAATGTACATATTTTTGGTGTCACTTTATATAATCCTTAACTGATTATTTTCATTATTTTGATAACTGTATATACATTTTTAAGTGCCTTTTATTTATTGACCTTTCTGTAGCTTAGGAGAGAAATATATTTTGTTTTACTTTATATGTAATATACATTTTTTAATTATTTAATTTAAATTAATATATATTATATATTCACATGCCAAAGTTCTAGTTTGCAAGCTGCTGGAATGCAATACACCAGAAACAGAATGACTTTTTTAAGGGGGCTTTTTTTTGAGTTGCATGTTTTATAGTTTTAAGGCTGTGAAAATGTCCCAATTAAAGCAAGCCTATAAAACTGTCCAAATTAAGGCACCAACAAGAGTTACCTTCACTCAAGAAAGGCCGATGAAGTTCAGGGTTTCTCTCTCAACTGGAAAGGCACATGGCAAGCATGGTGACATCTGCTAGCTTTCTCTCTAGTCTTCTTGTTTCATGAAGCTCAGCTGGGGACATTTTCCTTCATCTCCAAAGGTCTCTGGCTGCATGGGCTTTTGTGGTTCTCATGGCTCTCTCGTGGCTCTGTCGTCATTCTCCAAAATGCTTCCTCTTTTAAAGGTTTCCAGTAAACTAATCAACCCACTTGGAGTGGGTGGTGTCACATTTCTCTAATCAAAGGTTAATACCCACAATTGAGCACCTCATATCTCTGCGGAGATAATCTAATCAAGTTTCCAACCTATAGTGCTGGATAGGGACTAAAAGAAATGGCTGTCTCCACATGATGGATCAGGATTAAACCATGGCTTTTCTAGGGTACATAATCCTTTCAAACCAGCACACCATGTAATCATCCGAAGTGTACAGTCAGTGGTTCACCATATCATCACATGTGCATTTATCATCACAATCAGGTTTTATTTCTTTTTTGTGAAAAATAACATTTACTCAAAAAAGCAAATTTCAAAGTACAGTGCAACAATTAGTTGTAGAACAGATTCCAGAGTTTGGTATGGGTTATAATTCCCCACAATTTTAGGTTTTTAGGGCTTGCTGCTCTGAGATACTGGAGACTAAAAGAAATATAAATATAATGATTTAGCAGTCATACTCATTTGTTAAATCCTACCTTCTTTGTATAATGCCACCATCACCTTTGATGTTTCTCCCACTCTTTAGGGGTATTTGGGCTATGCCATTTCTAACTTTTTCATGTTGGAAGGGGCTGCTGATAATATGGGATGGGGGGTGAAACTAGTTGATGTTCTGGAGAGTTTGGCCCCTCTGCATTTCAGAACTTAACTGATGCAGGGACCCATCTGGGGGTTGTAGGTTTCTGCAAAGTAACTCTAGTACATGGAACCTTTGTAGAATCTTATATAATGCCCTAGGTGTTCTTTAGGATTGGCAGAAATGGTTTTGGTTGGGGGTTGGCAAGTTATGATAGGTAGCAATGTCTAACTGAAGCTTGTGTAAGAGTGACCTCCAGAGAAGTCTCACAATTCTATTTGAACTCTCTCAGCCACTGATATCTTATTTGTTATACTTCTTTTCCCCCTTTTGTTTAGGATGGCATTGTTGATCCCACAGTGCCAGGGCCAGGCTCATCCCTGGGAGTCATCTCCCATGCCACCAGGGAGACTTTCACCCCTGGATGTCATGTCCCACATAAGAGGAAGGGCAGTGGTTTCTCTTGCAGGGTTGGGCCTAGAGAGAGGCCACATCTGAGCAACAAAAGGGATCCACCGGAAGTAACTCTTAGGCATACCTATAGGTAGGCTAAACTTCTCTGCTGCATACATAGCTTCATAACAGTGAAGCCTCAAGATCAAGGGGTTGGCCTATTGATTTATCAGGTGTCCCTAATGTTTGACGCAGTATCAGGTGTTTTCCAGGTGGTAAAGTTTAACGATTCCATATTTTTTCTCCCATCCCTCAAGGGATTTTGCAATACTTTTTGATTATCTGCTTCATATATTCTAGGATGTATCCAGGCATTTATATGTACATTTATATGCACTACACATTTTATGCAGTTAGAATTAAAGAAATAAAATATTACTGAACTAATTGAAACACCTTTGACCTTTCATTGAAATAAAATTTTTCATATAATGTAAGTTATAATTTATCTTTAGAAGTTATAATTATAAATTGATGTTTCTGAAGTGGTATGTTGCAAAGATTGTTCAAGTAATAGTTTTTTCCTTTCAAGTAGCAGTTTGGAAGGTTAGAATGGCAGGAAAAGATGAAGGAGAAAGCATGTATTTACTCTAGAAGTGCTCCTATTTTTCAGAACCTTTTAAATTTGCCTTTTAGTACTTCCATTACGTGGGAAACAATGTTAGCAAATCTTAATCTATTTGTAGTGGATGTGATTATTACAAAGTCAGTTACTAGAAACCAAATTAGGTTATTGAGCTAAGTAATGATTTTTCTTCCTTAGGAACTTTCGCAGAAAGCACCTTAAGTGCTAAAACACGGCCATGGTGAGAATGGCAGTTACTGGGCCATTGCTCTTTGTGTCACCTGAAATCTCCCATGACTTTTTATTTAATTTTGCCAGAATATGCCACAAATGTCAAAATAAACAAATCATCATTGTTTTTATTTTTGATATATACTTTTTTCTTTTTTAAATTTTGAAATATTTCAAAGTATAATACAAAGAACAACCTGTATGTACCTTCTGTACACCTTTGTCATCAAATATTCTGATTTCCATTTTTATTTCTTCTTTGACCCATGAGAGTGATTTAAAGGTATTGTTACTGGTATTTAGAAGTATTGTTGTTGCTTTTAATTTTCAGACATGTGAAGAGGCTTGGTTACTGTTTGATTTTTTTTTCCTAACTTGACTATACTGTGGTTAGAGAGTCTGATCTGTACCCTACTAATTTTTTTTTTTGAGACTTGCTTTCAAGCCTGCTATATGGTGCACTTTTTTTTAATGTCAACTTTATTGAGGTATAATGTAAATACAATAAAATGATCCCGTTTTAAATGTACATTTCAATGATTTTTGACAAATTGATATACCTGTGTAGCCACTTCAAAGAAGTCTTTAAAAGGAAATAGCTATATTATCTTGTCATAGATATTTCACATGCAGACAAATAGAATAGCCTCTATCCCTTGAAATGCAAAAATTCCTTCCATAGCTCCTCTGGCATATGACAACACAGTCTCTACTTAAACACTCCAAGTCAGTCTCTACTTAAACACTCCAAGTGCTTAGGAGTTTATTATTAAGTCATTTCATTTCCAAACAACTATAATCATGTATGAGAAAGTGTTCTCTTATCTAGAATAACACAAAGTTAAAAGGTCATAGCCTCTTCCCTCTAAAAAACTTTACACAGTTACCCTCTCTCTCTCTTATCCACCAAGTGACTTTTTCTATAGCCTCAACATCCCTATTTCCTTCAGGGATTCCCCAAGGTTTCCAGAACTCTGATCACTTCCTGGACTGCTCTCCAGTTTGCATCTTAAAAGACTAGAAACAAGCCATTTTATGTGGTTTGACCAGAGCAGATTACTAGGATAATTAACTCCTAGATCTCTACTCAAATATTTGCTAAGTACCCAGCATATGCCAGGCACCTAAATATGAGTAAGACTGTACCTGCCTCAGTAAGGTCACGTAATTCCATTAATGCAGCCTAATTAACAATTACAACTGTTGTTGCCGGGTCTTAGCTTATACTGAACTTGGAATCACGTAAAGTCTATGTACATTGCAGTTGAGGCAGAATAATTTTCCCAACTTAAATTACAGGTCTTATAGATACCCCTGTTAGATTTTATTACTTTGATTTTTGCCTTGTTCCAGTGACCAGCATACAAACCCTGACAAGATGTTAACAATTTTTCTTACTGAAATAGTTAATAGTTCATAGAAAAATAAAGATGTTCTCTTAATTCTTCTCATGGAAAGTAAAAATAGTTTCTGAATTTAAGGGTGAACTAGTCTATGTGATTTTAGCTGTAGCAATAGATAAATTATTTAAACAAAAGCCAAGCTATGTTGTATTTATATCAAGGTACTAAGCAGTTTTTAGGTAAATTAGGGCATATCTTTTCTTTTTTTTAATTGCACATTCTTTTCCTGGAAAACTCCTATTCATCCATCAAGACCAAATGCCAATTTCACCACCTTGTTGAAAGATTTCCAGATTCCTAGACTTCTAGTTATTCTTTTCTTTGCCTTCCTTATGTCTTTGCTGTCAGTTAATAATCATACCGCACTGTTAGGTCATCTATCCTGTCTACTTTATGTCAGTTTAATGTGACGAGTTTGCTAAGGATTGTCCAGTTTAGCAGTAAAAATTCCACATCCTGGGAAAACCCTCAAGTCCTGGCAAATCAGAAATTGGTCACATAGTAAGTGCCTCCCAAGCAACTGTTTAATAAAACCATTATCATTTATAAGGGGCCAAAGCCAAATACTTCATAAACATTAATTTTTAAATTTAAGATAACACTAAAAGTAGTTATGATTATCCCTTTTTATAGAGAAAAAGGTAAGATTGAGAGACATTAAATAACTTTCTCAAGATCACATGGGGCGCTTAAAATTAAATTTTGGTTTGCCTGACTCCAAAAACTGTGCTTGTACCACCACACTATATTGCCATCTTAAGGCCCAGTGCTAACTGTACATAGTGAGCATACAATAAACATAATGAATTAGGTATCACTTATCATCATCCATCAGTCACTCAATGGGTATCAATTAACATGCCAGTGTTAGGAAAATAAGTACTCACACCTTGATGATCAGAGTACCAACTCCTTATGATTGGAGGGCTCTCATGGTCAGAAGAAATATATAAAAAGCACATTTATATATACTTTTTACTTAACTTGTTTCTATATAAGTGCCATATGCAGAACATCCTGAAGATCTGAATGCCAACAAATTGAACATGCATTGTGTTCTCTAGCAAAGATAACATGGCATTTCCATGACTTTACCCTTTAAAACACTTGGCTATGTGCAGAAGAGAAAAACCAACCGCTAAGCCAGACCAAAGGGTTCTCTTTGGGTGGGACTTCTCATGAATTCATATTAATAGGCAGACCACACGTATGGTCCAGTTTTCTAAATATAGTTCTTGGTACATTAGAACTTGGTCACACTATTATGACAGTAATTGCCTCCCAAACAACTGCTTAATAAAATCATTATCATTTATAAGGGGCCAAAGCCAAATACTTCATAAACATTAATTTTTTAATTTAAGGTAACACTAAAAGTAGTTATTTAGAGAATGCCTATTCTCTAAATATTGGGCTCCGTATTTGTCCATGAATCAAACTTCTTGATGGTGTTCTTAAATTCTTTTACCTTACTTTTATCTGCTTGATCTATCAGTTACTGAGAAAGAGTGCTAAAAGCCCCCATTTACTGTCTCCCACTAAATGTTTTCTTGTAGTTTTGTTAAATTTGCTAAATATATGAGACTTTGTTAAGTGCATATAAATTCAGTTACTTTCTCTTTCTGGTGAATTCTTTTATTTTGTTATTTTTTTTAACTTTTTTTAAATTGTGAAATATAACATATATACAAAAAAACACAATAATTTTCAAAGTACATTTTAACAAGTTTGTTATAAAACAGATTTCCAAGTTTGGTATGGGTTGCCATTCCACATTTTCAGGTTTTTCGCCGTAGCTGCCCCAAAACATTGGAAAGTAAAATAAATATCAATATAGTGATTCCTGTCGCTTGGATTTTTTGCATTAAAGTCTATTTTGTCTGAAATTAACACATCTATACTAATTTTCTTTTGGTTAATGTTGGCCAAGTATATTTATGTGTTTATTCTAGTCCCCCCTTTTCCATATTTATAACTCCTTTCTGTAATATTGAGAAAGCTGCCTCTCATAATCCTCAGGTTTTTGCTTATATGTTCAATCCCCTTGTGAGGAACCAGTCTCCTGGCCAGGTGGGCCTCGTAGACTGTCCTTTTCTGATCTTTTCTTTGTCTTTGTGTTCTGCAGCTCTACAATCGTGTGTATGCATGTGGATTTATGATTATTTTACTTTGTGCTTTTGTGAATATTTTGTTTTCAGTTTGATCCATTCTTAGGCATTATCTCCAAATTTAACCTCTTTCCCATTTCACTGTACTTTTTCCTTCTGGAACTTCCATTAATCATATCTTCTCAGGTTATTTTCCATATTTTTTAACTCTTTTATGTGTTATCTCTTTAGATCTCTGTACTTTATAATGGGCAATTTCTTTAGATCTCTCTTCTAATTCACTACTCTTTCTATTGAAAAGTTTCAAATCTAAAGGAAAGTTGAGAAATAGTGTAATAAATACCTAGATTCACCAAGTGTTAATTTTTGCCATATTTGCTTTACTACTATCTGTATTCTCTCTGTCTCTTATACATGTGTTGTTTTTTTCTAATTTAATTGAGAACTACAGACATCATGCCCATTTTACCCCTAAATATTTTAGCATGTATCTCCTAGGAACAAGGACATTTTCCTTTATAGCTACAGTATGATAATCATAAGTAGGCTACTACTGTTATTCATATTCATATATTCCATTTGACCCAATAATAACTTTGACAGCTTTTTTTTCTCTTTCACTGAGCCAGGATCCAATCAAGGATGATCACATATTGCATTTAGTTCTTCTGCTTCATTGTCTTTAATCTAGAACATTTATGTGTTTTTGTTGTTGTTTAATTGTTTTATTAATTTGTCTTTGATGACATTGACATTTTGAAGAGGCACATTGTTTTGTAGGTTGTCCCTCAATGAGACTAGACTCTTTGAGATTCTTGGCCCTATTCTTAGGATTAGGGAAGAAGAAAGATCCCAATCCAGTTCTTCACCTCTCCTGTATCCAAGACGTTATCTATGGTTCCCACTTGGGCACTGAAATCCAAGCTAATAGATTTCCTGAGGTCCCTAAAATTTCCAGAGCAACCACAACATCAGTTTGCCCATAGGCCACTCTGATTTTCAGTTCTCTTCATTTTTAGCCACTGGCTATTCCCTTTATCTTTTAAGTTCTACTGTTCATTTAAATAACGTTTGTTTTATTTTATTAGCAAATGTAGATGTTTGTAGTGAGAAATGTGTTATTTGTCAGAATTGCAGATCTCTGTGCTTTAATTCTTCAATCTTCAAGGTTCTCCAGCTACAGATTTTATGCTGTTAGGTTGGTTTGATCATCACAGATATGTCCTGTTTTGTCATTGCTTGCAGTATTTATCTTTATTGTACTTTGGCTAAAGTTTAACCTGTTACAGCTTGCTGTTTGTACTCTTCTAAAGCCAGTTTTCATTGAAACTTTTCTGAAGTTCAAGTTTTCTCTCAGTTAGTAGTAAAAAATGATTAATAAAACTGGGAAAATAACTTTGGGCTCTATCGTGACTATGTCTCTTACCTTCCTTTTTTATTCTCTATTAAGTCTTTTCTGTTGATTTAAAATTTGTTTTCTTGACATTATTTCACTCCTATAAGTCAGTTTTGTCAGAAATCCTACTTGGAAATTTAACTTCACCCAAAGTGTGATTCTTTACTGTATATAACTTTATTTTTATGCCACCAGGAAACATACTATTATTCACCAAAGATACTACCTTTGACTGGCTAAGCTTGAGGTTTTTGATGCTGTGAATTAAAAGTGTTGCCACATATCCCTTTCATGATTTCCTCTTCTTTGTGCCTGTAAACATCACCAGAAAATCACTTTTAGTATTTATAATCACTAATTTTAGAAATCCTGCCAAGATAAAAAACTATCAGTTTCTATTCATGATTTGTGGGGGGGGGGGTATGAAGTATATAATTGATCATTTTAAATATCAATTAAACTCTGAAAAAAATAATTTAAGCCATTCATAACCATCATATAATTGTTATTAAAAACTTGCTATTTATCAGGTTCTGTGCTGATATTAGGGGAAAAAATGTTTTTTTTGTCCTCAAGGATGGCAAATTCTATTTGGGAAAACAGACAAACTATAGTCTTATGAGTACTCTGGTAGAAACCTCTATAGGAGTGGATTCCTAAATGTAACTTTTTTACAATTCCTAAGGGTAAATGTATAAATTTAGAAGTATGACCCGCAGATAGTCTTTTAATATAATATAGGAATTATTGCAACCTATTAAATAGAACACATTGCAGTACAGTGATAAGTAAGTTTATTCTATGGGCTAGAGTTATTTATAATAGGAGATTGTAGTTATACCATTCAGAAGGAGCTTGTAAAAATTCAAGCAAAGACCTGTGTTGACTAATTTTTCCTTAAGAAATTTGTTTTTTTGTTTCTTGCTGAATTGATCAATATTTGTTAGTATCCCTATTAGTAATTTCCCTTGAAAAGCAAAATTCTGTCAAGAGATAAATGGATAGTGAAATGAATTTAATACTATGGCAGATTATCTCAAGTCTAAGAAGATAAAACAAGATTAATTTTACAATAGAAACAAACACACTTTGCACAACTCATCGTTCTTAGGGCTCTTATATTGACATTACTTAGAAAATGTTCTTTAATTTTTAACACAAACAGTCCATGTTCTCTAAAGAAAAGATAATGGGAGGAGAGTAGGGAACAAGCTCCGTAAGGCTTTGGCTTCTGATTCTTTGATTGTCATTGCCTAGGTACCTAGATACCCAGTGTTCATGTATTAACTCTAGAAGTAAAATTCTTTAATAATTTCAGGGAGCCCGGATTCTACCTCTCCTTCCACCAGTCCTACTTTTTGGAACTACAGTCGTTCTATGGGGGATTATGCACAGACATTAAAGAAATTTCAATATCAGCTTGCCTGTAGGTCTCAGGCTCCATGTGCTAACAAAGATGAAGCTGATCTCAGTTCTAAACAAGCTGCAGAAGAGGTAAATGGAAAATAAAAATGACTGTTAATAGGTATGAATTACAGATGGTTAGAAAGTCTTTTCTACTTTTGGAACATTTTTTCTGAACCTCTACTTTTAGATAGAAACTTAAATCTGGCACATGTTAAATATTGAAAAGGTTCATATCTTTGTGTCCCTAATACTGAATTATATTGTACATTTAGTTTTTGTGATACTAAATGTACCATATAATACACATAAGTGTCCTGCCTAAAACATTTTTCTGCCTTTGTTTTCAAAAGGATCTCAAGTGTATATAAGATTCTTGCTTTTAAATATTTGAATTAGAACATATGGCAGTCTGTAGCTTTATCGGTATAATAACGAATTCAGAATTTTAATTTTATTCTGAAAATCAAGAAGAGTGTCCTTTGACATATCAGTGTAAGATACTTTTAAAGATATATCTGTGCATGACCAAAAACCATAAATGGGTAATAAGAAAATTGCTGCATGATAATTAGATGAATATTGATGTTTGCGAAGTTTGTTTTCAAGGTTCATCATGGATTTTTGAGGCTGGGGGAAAGAATGACTGATTTCTTGTAAATTTTCCCATAATGATTGTTCATTTTAAATTTTCATAGGTTTGGGCAAGAGTGACTATGAATAGACAACTTCTTGATCATATGGATTCATGGACAGCTAAGTTTAGAAATGTAAGTTCTGACATTACTCTTTGGACAATATTAGTGCCTCTTGATTTGCAAAATATGTTATTAAAATGTTAATTAGAGTTATTTATTAATTAGAATATTGACATTAATTCTAGAAATACATTTGAAATTTAAAATACAAAATGACATTTGCCTTATGGTATCCATTTTCATGGAATTTTTTCCCTGCACATTTAGTAAACCAATGTGTTTTGAGATAGTAAAGAGGGGACAGTGTATTTAGTTAAGATATTCCTTTCTTCCCTCACTTCTGTTTTCTTTTCCAAAGAGCTTTTTTGTCAGAGCCAATTGTGTCTAGTATATGAAAGCAAGCAAAATGAAGTTCTTGCCCTCAGAAAACTTGAGAGATAAGGTAGTATGGCTTGTAGTTTCAGAATGTGTATAATTTATTTGATTTTTCCAAAGAGTGACCCTCTAAAATTGGTCTAGAGGTTAGAATGATCAACTCTTTGATACATATAAAGTTAGTTAGTTCCCTTGATTTTAACCCTACCTCTTTTTCTCTGTCTCCATAGTACCTGTGGTCCCAGGTTCTTTTGGATAAATTGGCTCCCTGCTCCACTGCAGATAGTTCCGCTTGTATTTTAGGCTCCCACTTCCTCTGCTGTTTCATCCTTTTAATACTCAACCATTCACTCTACATATTTTAGAAATTTATGGAAATCATTTTACTCCACCTTGTTTATTCTTTTACTTAATTAAAAAAGGGTATCAAGAGAGGTATGAAAAATATAGTGTTCGATCTGTTTTCTTGAACCATTAGCCTAGTCTCCTTTCTAAAAATAAAAATTTCTGGCTGCAACCCCAGAACTACTTGATCAGAATTCCTGGGGGTGAGGCCCAGATATTCCTTTGCAGCCCATAGGTAATTTTGTTGCATCCAAAAACTGACTGGTGAGTAGAAGGCACTTAAAGACTATTAGAATGAATGAGTGAGATGTCTTGGAACTGTACTCTTTTATTTCCACTTATAGTCTTGTCTTAAAACTGCTAATATATTAAAAGTCTTGGTCAGGAGTATTAGCTACTTAGAAGAAACAACCATAATCCTTTATCTGAATGCCTTAAGCTATAGCTTTTTGAAATTTTCAAAAAGCAGTATGTATATACCATATTTTTAACACCACTAGTAGGATCTCAGGTAGCACCCAGTAATGGATCATGTTAATATTTCTGCAACAAAACATATAATTAGTCACTCTGAACAGAATATAGATTATAAATAGCTTCATGTGAATTCAGTTCGAAACTTGCCAACAAATCAAATTTTGCTTGCCAAATGGATTAAAAAACTTTCAGTTTTTGGAAGTTTTTTAATTAAAAATTTTTTATAAGCAACTGTGGAGTTGTATTATATCTGAAACTTTTTTGTATCCTTTCACTTTATAATCAGAAGCATGGAAACAGAAGTGGTGGTTGTTGCTACCAATACATACATGAAATGTATGACACACAAACAAACCAGACTGGGTGTTCCCTTTGGTAGTCTTCCCATCACAGAATTAGTTTGATATTAGCCGTGGAAAATAGCATTTGTGATTCTTAGTCCTGAGGAAATAGAGTAATATTCACAAACTACTTTCAAATATAATAAATCTGTTCTCTGCATCGTAGAGGAATTGGGTGAGTCTACTGAAAGTTAATCATTTATATTATTTTGGAAAACTATTTTACTGATCACAAAGCAGTATCAGTAGATATGTGAGTGCTTACACGAGTATAAACTGAAATTTTATCTACCCTTTTAGCTCAGTATAATAATCATAGATTTAAAAAGTTAAGAACAGATAGCTGAAAGTTTTATATTTGCTTCAGATAAAAATAGGCACGTATGGTTTAAGAATAAATTGACTTCCACTCCCATAACATATTTACTTAACTTTCTTTAGACTTCAGCTAGTTGCTGCTTCCATTCTTTTTCACTATACTTTATGACTCTGTTAATGCTCAAGTGCAAGACAATTAAGAAATTATAAAAGAGAAGCATGTAAAAATAAAAACTATTTGAGAAATACTTTGGAGTTCTGTATACAAAATTTATACCTTATTTCTCCCTAGTGGATTAATGAGACAATATTAGTGCCACTTGTACAAGAGATTGAATCTGTCAGCACACAGATGAGACGAATGGGTTGTCCGGAGCTACAAATAGGAGGTATGTGAAAATGAAGCCAAACATTTGAAGTTACCTTCAAATGGAAAATTCCTTCTTGTAAAGGACTATTTAAAAACTTCTTTCATTATCTTGAGGTAAAAAAGAAACCTAAATGTGTATAATATACTTTTTAAATAAATGTAACAGCTTTATCAAGATATAATTCATATACCATATAATTCATCCATTTAAAGTGTGCAATTCAAGGAGTTTGGTTGTGCATCTACCACCACAATCAATTTTAGAACATTTCCTTCACCTCTGAAAGAAGCCCTGTACCCTTTAGTAATCACACCACACACACACACACACACTCACCCCAGTATCCCCATTCTCCCCAGTCCTGTGCAACTACTAATCTGTTTTCTTTTCCTATAGTTTGGCCTATTCTGTATGGGGCATTTCATATAAATGGATTTATACAATACGTGGTCTTTGCTGACTGGCTTCTTTAACTTAATACATTTTTTTCAGGGTTCATCCGTATTGTAGTTTGTATCAGTACTTCATTATTTTTTTTATTGTGGAATAATATTCCGTTGTTATGTGTATATCACATTTTGTTTATTATTTGATTGACATTTGGGTTCCCACTTTTTGGCTATTATGAGTAATACTACTATGAACATTCATGTACAAGTGTTTGTGTCGACATACGTTTTAATTTCTATTGAGTATATATATATATCTAGGAATGGAATTGCTGGATCATGTGGTAACTCCAAGTTTAATCATTTGCGGAACTGCCAGACAGCTTCCCAAAACAATTGCACCATTTTACATTTCCTACAGCAGTGTAAGAGGATTTCAGTTTCTCTACATCTTTGCCAACACTTGTTAGAATCTCTCTTTTTAATAATAGCTAACCTGTGAATATGACATCATATCTCATTGTGGGTTTGATTTGCATTTCCCTGATGGCTAATGATAGTTGAGCATCTTTTCATGTACTTATTGGCTATTTGTATATCTTTTTTTGGAGAAATGTTTATTCAAGTCCTTTACCCGCTTTTTAATTGGATTATTTGTCTTTATTATTGAGTTGTAGGTATTCTCTGTATATTCTAGATACAGATCCCTTATCAAGTATTAATTACAGTTGCCCAAAGCATAAAATGTGTGTAATACTAGTTTAAAATCAGACATTTTCAACTCTGCTAAAAATAAAATTATTGAGGTTCTATATAGTGTAATTTGTCTAAAATAGAGGTACCCCAACTTTAGTAATAAGTAATAGGTTCAAAGATGAATAAGGCGGAGTTAAGAACCAAGATGACAGCGTAAGATATTCCAGGTTTCCGTTTATCCACAGAATCTTTGAACAACCAGCAAAAATTGACACAGCCATCTTCCTCAAAACTCTGAAATACAAAGGGTTGCAGTAACTGGGCAACTGCCAAATCAAGAAAACACAACTTTAAAAAATGGTAGGAGATACTTGTGGCACCCTTGCCAGCTCCTTCTGCAACCCCTCAGAACAACGTAGAGCCAGCTTGTGTTCTGGAGGGAGCACAATAACCCTATGTGTTGCAGGGTGTTTGTATGTCTGTCCCAATCTATTGGGTGGCAGCCTCAAGACTACCAGGATGCTCCTCTTTGGTTTACCTGCCCCGAACTTGCCCTGCAGGCAGAATTAGCTTGTAGACACCTAAAGCAGTATAAGAAACAAAGTGGCCTGGAGCAAAGGATTACTGGCTTTAAGACATACCATAGAACACTTGGTAGGGAGAGAAGCCCTGCCTCATAGAGAATAGAGAGGGCATGCAGATTCCTGTAAATGATGGAATTCCTAAAGCCACTAGCAGGCCAAGCCTAGGACAAGATGCAGTATCAGAAAAGACAGGGAGGAACTTCAGACTGACCTTTTTGATAGGAGGGCTAAACTCTTTAAAACACTGGCCAACTTAGAGAGGCAAGCAAATTGTGACTGGTGTTCTTTGCATTGGATTGTTTGTTTTGATAGTTCCTGGCACTCAAGGAAATCTCTGTCATATCACTGTCTGGATAAAAACTTAAGGAACAGAAAGCTCAGACACTAAATACAAGCAATTAAATCCTTCAAATATTAAAATGTACAGTGCACAGTAAAAACTTACAGGACAAACAAAGCGAGAGAAAATGATGGCCTAGCCAAAGGAACAATAGAAAACTTTGAAACCATCAATGAAGAATACAAGACTTTGGACAAACTAGACAAGGACTTTAAAAATATCATCTTTAATATACTAGAAGAGATAAAGGAAAACATGGAGAAAGAATTAAAGGGTCAGGAAAATGATGAATGATCAGTATGAAAATCTCAGTGAAGAGAAAGAAATTTTTAAAAGGACAAAACAAATACTGGTGATAGAGACAATAACCAAGATTTAGAATTCCCTACAGGGTTTCAATAGCAGATTGGAGCTGGCAGAAGAAAAATCAGTGCACTCTTAAAAGACAATTTGGAAGGATTTAAACTGAGAAGCAGCAAGAAAATTAATGGAAAAAAATGTGAAGCAAGGTTAAGAGACCTATGGGACACCACCAAATGTACCAATAAAAGCATTATGGCAACTCTAGAAGAAAATAAAGAGAATAGGGCAGAAGGAATACGCGAAGAAATAATGGCAGAAAACTTCCCAATTTTGATGAAAGGCATAAATATGCACATTCAAAAAGCCCAGCTAACCCCAAACAAGATGAAAGTGAAGAAAACCATGCCCAGATATAGAGTAGTCAGACGGTCTCATATCAAGGACAAGAAAAGAGTTCGAAAACTACAAGAGAAGAGCAATATGTTATCTACAATGAAGTCTTAATTAGTTTAAGTGCCAATTTCTCATCAGAAACCATGAATGCAAGAAGGCAGTGGTACAGAATATTTAAAGGGCTGGAAGAAAACAATTGCCAACCAAGAATTTTGTACCTGGTTTGAGTTTCTTTGAAAATGAGGGAAAGATTAATACATTCCCAGATGAACATAAGCTGACGGGAGCTCCTCATTACTAGCCTCCCATGCAAGCAGTGCTTAAGGGCATTTCTTCAGACTAAAAGGAAGGAATATTATAGTGGATTGAAATGGCATAAAGAAGTAAAGATCTCCAGTAAAGGTAACCATATGGGTAATTATAAATGCCAGTAATATTGTATTGTGCTTTTTGGTGTGTAACTGTACTTTTTACTTCTTACAGGTTCTAAAGTGCAAATACATAAAAACTAATGACATATATGGTTTTAGACTTACAATATATAAAGATATCATTTGTAACAAGTTTGACAAAAAAAGATGGGAGATATAAGGCTATAAGAACAGTATTTGTGTATTTTATTGAAGTTAAGTTGGAATCAAATCAAACATCCTTGTTAAAGATTTAGGAGATTATTTTATAGCCCCATGGTAGTCACAAAGGAAATATTACAAGAAGATATACATAGAAAAATGAGAAGGGTCTCAAAATGGTGCACTACAAGAAGTCAAATAAAAACAATCACACAGTCCACATTGTAAAAGTTACATAGTTATACAGTTGTCATCATGAATCAAGGCTATTGGAACATAATTCGTCAGTTTCAGGTACTTCCATCGAGCCACTCCAATACATCATTAACTAAAAATGGATATCTATATAATGTGTAAGAATAACCACCAGGATAACCTCTCAACTCTGTTTGAAATCTCTCAGCCACTGAAATTTTATTTTTGTCTCATTTCTCTCTTCCCCCTTTTGGTCAAGAAGGCTTTCTCATCCCCATGATGCCAAGTCTTAACTCATCTCTGGGAGTCAGGTCCCATGTGGAGGGGAGGGCAGTGAGTTCACCTGCCAGGTTGGCTTAGAGAGAGGCCACACCTGAGCAGCAAAAGAGGTTCTTTGGGGGTGACTCTGTAGAATAATTATCAGTTGGTTTATCTTCTCCTTTGCAGAAATGTTTCATCAGGTCAAGCCCCAAGATTGAGGGCTCAGCCTATTGAATTGGTTGTCCCCACCACTTGTGAGAATATCAGTAATTCCAAGATGGGGAAGTTGAATATTTCCTCCTTTCTCCCCAGTTCCCCAAGGGGACTTTGCAAATACATTTTTATTCACTGCCCAAATTATTCTGGGATATATCAGCATCACGCTAACCTGTACAAACCAACAAGATCTCATGCCCTATTCAAGATTCCATGTGGTGTTCAAGAAAACTGACCATACAAATTAAATTAGATAATGTAGTACCCCTTCATGATAAAAATATGTAGAAAACTAGTAATAGAAGGACTTTTCCTCAACATGTTGATGAGTATGTGTGAATTAAGACCCACTGTTATTCAGCACTGTACTGGAAGTTCTAGCCTAATCAGTTAGGCAAGAAAAAGAAATAAAGGCATCCAGATTGAAAAGGAAAAAGTAAAACTTTACCTATTTGTGGATAACATAGTCCTATATACAGAAAATCTTGAAAAATCCATGACGAAGCTCATAGAGCTAATAAATGAATTCAGCAAAGTGGCAGGTCAAGATCAACACTCCAAAATCAATAGTGTTTATCAACACTAGTAATGAAAAATCTAAAAAAGGAAATCTAGAAAACAATTCAATTTATAATAGCAACTAAAGAAGTCAAGTAACTAGGAATAAATTGAACCAAGGATGTAAAGGACTTGTACATAGAAAACTATAAAACATTGCTTAGAGAAATTAAGGAAATCCTTAATAAATGGAAGGACATTCCAGGCTTAAGAATTAGAGGACCGGGCGGGCCACGGTGGCTCAGCAGGCAGAGTTCTTGCCTGCCGTGGCGGAGACTCAGGTTCGCTTCCTGGTGCATGCCCATGTAAAAAACAAGCAAACAAAAAAATAGAAGACTAAATTTTGTCAAGATGTTAATTCTACCCTAAGTGATTTAAGATTCAGCACAATCACAATTCCAGCAACGTTCTGTACAGAAATGGAAAAGCCACCAAACTTACGTGGAAGGGTATTATGGACAGCCCCTTCCAACATGAAAAAGTTACAATGGCCATAGCCGGAATACCCCTAAAGAATGAGATAGGATCAAAGGTGCTGGTAGAGTTATACAGAGAAGGTAGGGTTTAACAAATGACTATGATTGCTGAATCATTTATATTGGTGTTTCTTTTAGTCTCCAATATCTTAGAGCAGCTAGAAATAAAAACCTAAAATGGTGGAATTGTAACTCATTCCATACTCTGAAATCTGTTCTACCACTAATTATTGCTGTGGGAGTTAGGTTCACGTGTCAGCTTGGCCGGGTGAAGGTGCCTCATTCTGTTGCTGTGGACATGAACCAATGGCATGTGAAGCTCGTGTGTCTCTGATTACATCTGCAGTCAGCTAGGAGGCGTGTCTTCTGCAGTGGATGATGTTTGATTTAATTGGCTGGATGCTTAAATGAGAGAGCTCAATGTAGCACAGTGCAAGCAGCTCAGCATACCTCATCTCAGCACTGGCAGCCCAGCCCAGGCCTTTGGAGATGTAGAAAAGAATCACCCCAGGAAAAGTTGTTGGAACTCAGAGGCCTGGAGAAAAAGCCAGCAAAGATCACCCTGTACCTTCCCATGTAAGAAAGAACCTCAGTTGAAAGTTAGCTGTCTTTCCTCTGAAGAACTTTAAGTTTTTAACTAAATAAATCCCCTTTTATTAAAAGCCAGTCCATCTCTGGTGTGTTGCATTCTGGCAGCTTTGGCAGACTAAAACAGTTGCTATGTGCTTTGATATTGAAGTTTACTTTGAAAATCATTAATTTTTTCCCTTTTCTTTGTATATGTGTTATATTTAACAATAAAAAATATTAGAAAAAATTTATGTGGAAGGGGTAAGGGACTCTGAATAGCAAAACCATCTTAAAAAAAAGAAGTACAAAGTGGGAGGACTCATACTTTCCAATTCTAAAACTTACTACAAAGTTATAGTAATCAAAACAATGTGGTATTGGCACAAAGACAGATATATAGACCAATCAATAGAATTAAGAATTCAGAAATAGGATCTCATATCTATAGCTATGTATCTAGTTTGCTAGCTGCTGGAATGTAGTAGACCAGGAACGGAATGGCTTTTTGAAAAGGGAATTCAATAAGTTGCTAGTTTACAGTTCTAAAACCAAGAAAATGTCCTGATTAAAACAAGTCTATAGAAATGTCCAATCAAGGGCATCCAGGAAAAGATACCTTGGTTCGAGAAGGCCAATGAAGTTCAGGGTTTCTCTCTCAAGTGAGAAGGCACATGACAAACACAGGGTTTCTCTCTTGCCTGGAAAGGTACATGGCGAACACGGTGCCATCTGCTAGCTTTCTCTCCTGGCTTCCTGTTTCATGAAACTCTCTGGGAGGCGTTTTCCTTCTACATCTCCAAAGGTCGCTGGCTGGTAGACTCGCTGCTTCTCATGGCTATGTTGTTCTTCTCTGTTCTCTCTGAATCTCTCTCATTCTCTAAAATGTTTCTTCTTTTATAGGATTCCAGTAAACTAATCAAGGCCCACCTGGAATGGGCAGAGACACGTCTCCACCTAATCCAGCTTAACACTCTTGATTGAGTCATATCTCTGGGGAGATGATCTAATTACAGTTTGAATAGGGATTTCAAGAAATGGCTGCCTTTACAAAGTGGGATTAGGATTAAAACATGGCATTTTTAGGGTACCTAAATCATTTCAAACCAGCACAATAGCCAACTTATTTTTTTTTCTTTTTGGGCATGCTCTGGGAATCGAACCCGGGTCCAGTTTGGCAGGTGAGAATTCTTGCCACGGAGCCACTGTTGCACCACCCCCGATTGATTTTTTTTTTTTTAATTTGCATATGGGCAGGAGGCACCAGGGATCGAACTCCAGACCTCCAGCACGGCAGGTCGGAGCTCTGCCTGCTGAGCCACGGCAGCCGCCCCCCGACTGATTTTTGATGAGGGTGCCAAATCTAATCAGTTGGGAAAGAATAGTCTCTTCAACAAAACATTATTTGAAAAACTGCATTTCCATTTGCAAAAGAATGAAGGTAGACTCCTACCTCATGCCATATGCAAATGTAAACTCAAAATGGGTCCAAGACCTAAATATAAGAAATATAAGAACTGAAACTATAAAACTCCTAAAAGAGAACATAGGAAAGCATCCTGTGCTTGTGTGAGGCAGTGGTTTCTTAGACTTTATACAAAAAGCACAGTCAGCACAAAAAATAGATAAATTATACTTAATTAAAATAAACTTTTGTGCATCAAAGCGCTTTATCATGAATATAAAAAGGCAACCTACAGAATGGGAGAAAATATTTGAAACCACATAGCCAGTAAGGGTTTAATACCCAAAACATATAAAGAGCTCCTATAATTAAACAACAAAAACAAACAGCCCAGTCAAGACATGGACAAAAAATTTGAATAGACATTTCTCCAAAGAAGATATACAAATGGCCAATAAGCCCATGCAAAGATACTCAGCATCTTTAGCTGTTAGGGAAATGTGAATCAGAACCAATGAGATCTCATTTTGTACCCAGTAGAATGGCCACTATTCAGATCACGGAAAATAAGTGTTGGAGAGGATGTGGAGAAATAGGGATACCTGTTCAT
Organism: Myrmecophaga tridactyla; assembly: GCA_004026745.1. NCBI lineage: Eukaryota > Metazoa > Chordata > Mammalia > Pilosa > Myrmecophagidae > Myrmecophaga > Myrmecophaga tridactyla. The sequence continues at coordinate 29,454 of PVIY010015570.1, read as the reverse complement.
TGTTATGGGAGTGTAAAATCCTGGTGCCACTTCGGAAAACTGTTCAGCAATTTCTTAGAAAGCTAGTAAAGACTTAACATATTACCTGGCAACCCCACCTCTTAGTATGTACTCAAAGGAATTGAAAGCAGGGACTCTAGCACATATTTGCACACTGATATTCATAATGGCATTATTCACAGTCGCGAAAAGTTGGGCACAACGCATGTGTCCATCAACAGATGTATGGATAAGTAGAGATGGTATATATATATACAGTGGATTATTATTCAGCAGTAAAAAGGAATGAAGTTTTGATTCATGCAACTTTAATGGACTTCGATGACATCATTGAATGAGATAAGCAAGACACAAGAGGACAAATATTGTATGATCTTGCTTATATAAAAGAATTTGCAAATTCATGGAGTCTGAAACTAGAATAAAGGTCATCAGTGGTAGGACTGAGGATAGAGAGTGGGGTATTAATGCTTAATTGGTACAGAATTTCTGCTTGGGGTGATGGGGATAGTTTTGGTAATTGGTGTTGGTGGTGTTAGCACAACATTATGAATATAATTTACACTGGTGTATATTTGAATAGGGTTAAAAGAGGAAATTTTAGGTTATATATATATATGTTACCAGAGTAAAAGTTTTTAAACAACATAGAACTGTACAACCCCTGATTTAAATAATAGACTATAGTTAATAGTGTAATTATAGTAATAGTGTTTCATCAGCTGTGAGAAAGGTACCACACCAATGCAAAGTGTTAATAATAGGGAGAACTGTGTGGGAGGTGGGGTGGTATATGGGAATTTTACTTTCTGCATATTTTTATAAACATACAATTTCTCTACTTAAAAAAATAGTTATCTGTTATTACAGGAAACAAAACAGTAGTGCCTAGGGTCTCTGGTCAGGAGGAATGATTGGAAGAGGGCATGAGTAATTTTGGAAATTGTAACTTGGTGATGGATACATGGGTGAATTCATTTGTTAAAACTCATCAATCTGTATATTTAAAATGAGTATGTCTTGTTTTATGTAAATCATATTACAATAAATTTAATTTTTAAAAAAATAATAGACACAGATAAGAAGAACTGGTTATGTGACTTGGAAAAGGCTTCCCTTAAGAAAAACCTGTGACTAATATTCATATAAAAGATGGTCAGCAGAAATTTTTTTTTTTTAACATGGGCAGGCACTGGGAATCGAACCCAGGTCTCCGGTGTGGCAGGCGAGAACTCTGTCAGTGCGCCACCGTGGCCCGCCCCAGCAAAAATTTTAATTAATTCAACCATATGGTTTCATCTTTCATCTATCATAGTAGCAAAGATATAAAAAAGTATTGGTAAAACCAAGTATTGTGAGAATATAAAGAAATAGTATTTTCATATTGTTTGTTGTAGTATTTTTTGAGGGTAATTTTAAATGTACATTTTGATCCAGAAATTTCATTTATATATGATTTTCCATAAGAAATATCAGAAAGATAAATAAAATGCAAATATTGCAATACAGTTTATATGGATATTTATTGTCACATTGTTATTATAGCAAATAGATTTTTAAACTATTGAAATGTTCATCAAAAGGGACTAGGTTTACAAGTTAGGATATAGCACTAATATGAATGGTAACTTTCTATTAAAACACGTAAGGAAGCTCTATATGATTTTATGTAAAAAGAAATCCCCACCAAATTAAGAAAAATGCATAAATTACAGAAAATGTTATAAAAACAAATATGCAAATGAGTAATATCAGTTATAATATAACTTACATCTTTTGAGTGCTCATCATGTGACAGGCACTGAGCTACAGACCTAACGCCTGCATGTGCAAGCACACACACACACGTCTCCATACATGTCTCTATAGGCACCAGACTTTTACCTTTGAGAAGTGGGAATACTGGAGCAGAGGGCAAGGCGGAGGGAAAGAGAAGAAGGCAGGTAGGGTGGTTCAAGATGAAGTGTACTATTACTATACACAGCAGTATTGCTTGAATTTTTTTTATTGTGAACACATTTTCTTTTATTGGGAAAATCTTTAAGAATATTTCCACTTTGAGAGTAAATTAGAATGCACAATATTTTGTCAATTCTCAGAAAACAGTATTTTCACAATTTTAACTATAATTTTCTTACTTTGTATTCTCCAGAGATGTTACATTGTTCATCTTTGAATTCCATAGAGTTTTTTCACATGAGCAATAATTAATAAATGGTGGCTCAGTTGAATCAGCAGTTACTTTGATTAGAAGCTCTTGGTAATGAGAATGTTTTGTAGGTTGTCTTTTATTCCCATTACATTAAGAAATTGGAGTTATAAGTGTGCAGTTTGAAAAATATCTATATATAAAATACTTATTTCTGATAATAAACAAAAGTACAGTTCTAAAGTGAAAATAAATAAGGAATAATTTTATTCAACCACCTCTTTCTGGAGAATATATTTATCCTTGAAATATAACTCCTTAGAAAGCACATTACCACATTCCATTTACTTTAGGCATCTTTTATTCAGTTTTTACACACTGGACTAAGAATAGAAATGTACATTCCTAAAGTGTCTTCTAGAAATAACACATGGCTATTTACTGAGTATCCGGGTGTTGTACAACCTTCACATTAACCCTGAAAGTTTGTTCTTTTTGTCCCATTTTCTGGACAAGGTACTGGGATTCAGAGAGATTAGATAACTTGTCAGCTTGTTACAAAGCAGTGTCTTGAGGCCAGTTCTTTTCTGACTCCAAAGTCAGAATGGTTACCTTCTAGGTCTTTAACATGATTTAAACCTGTGCTTTTTTAAGCTTTCTTTATAAGTTATAAAAATATTATCTTTCACAATATTTTAACAGTGTGGTGATTTAAAAAGAAATAACGCTGTTTTGTTTTATGACTACAAATGCACTATAGATCATTGTAGAAAATTTTGAAATACACAAAGAAGACTATTCTAGTTTGCTAGCTGGCAGAATACAGTATACCAGAAATGGAATGGCTTTTTTTTTTTTTCATGGGCAGGCACTGGGAATCAAAAACTATGCCACTGTGCTACCATTGCCCGACCTAGAATGGCTATTAAAAAGGGGAACTTAGATGTGTGATTGTGAAAACCTTGTGTCTGATGCTCCTTTTATCTACCTTATCAACAGAAGAATAAAATGTATGGAATAAAAAATAAATAATAGGGGGAACATGTGTTAAAATAAATTTAGATTGAAATGCTAGTGATCAGTGAAAGGGAGGGGTAAGGGTATGGTATATATGAATTTTTTTCTGTTGTCTTTTTATTTCTTTTTCTGAATTGATGCAGATGTTCTGAGAAATGGTCATGATGATGAATATGCAACTATGTGATGATATTGTGAATTACTGATTATATATGTAGAACAGAATGATCATAAGTTAAGAATGCTTGGTTTGTTTGTTATATATATTTTTTAATTTAAAAATTAATAAAAATAGAAAAAGGGGGGGAACTTAATAAGTTTTAAGTTTACAGTTCTAAGGCTGTGAAAATGTCCCAATTAAAGCAAATCTATAGAAATGTCCAATCTAAGGCATCCAGAGAGAGATACCTTGATTCAAGAAAGCCGATGAAGTTTAGGGTTTCTCTTAAATGAAAAGGTACATGGCAAACACAGGAGTATCTGCTGGCTTTCTCTCCAGGCCTCTTGTTTCATGAAGCTCCCCAGGAGGCATTTTCCTTCTTTATCTCCAAAGGTTGCTGGCTAGTGGACTCTCTGCTTCTCATGGCTATGTCATCTCTCTCAGAATCTCCTCATTCTCCTGTCGTTCTCAAAAGGAACTCTACTTTGTGGTTCTGCAGCATTCTAAAGCTTTCTCCAAAATACTTCTTTTATAGGATTCCAGTAAACTAATTAAGACCCACCTGGAATGGGTGGAGACAGGTCTCCACCTAATCAAGTATAATACCCACACTTGATTGTGTCACATCTCCATAGAGATAATCTAAAATTTCAACATATAGTACTCAATAGGGATTAGAAGAAACCGTTGCTCTCACAAGGTTGATTAGGATTAAAACATGGCTTTTTTAGGGTACATAAACCTTTTCAAACTGGCCCAGCTATCATTCATAATCCTGCTTCCAGAAATAACTACCATCATTTTCAAGTTACGAGTCTTATTTTTAGGGAAAAATATTATGACACTAATTGTGTATATGTATATATATATATACAACATATATATATGTTGTAAGTTCACCCATAATTTAAGAACATTAAAGTAGATTTTTTACCTGCTTTCCCTCCCTACTTTTTCCATTTTGTTGAATATTCTCCAGCACTGCTTTTTTTTAAACCTTTTTTATTGTATAGTGTAACATATCTACAAAGCAAAGAAATAAAAAAGGGAATAGTTTTCAAAGGACTCCTCAACAAGTGGTTACAAGACAAATCCCAGAATTTGTCGTGGGCTACCATACAATCCTCTCATAGTTTTCCTTCTAGCTGCTCCAGGCTAGAAGGACTAGGAGGCTAGAGGACTTAAGTACTTATTTATCATCACAATTGACATTTTTTTCGTTCTCTTTTTTGTGAACAATAACATATATACAAAAAAGCTATAAATTTCAAAGCACAGCTCCACAGATAATTGTGGAACATATTCTAGACTTTGACATGGGTTACAATTTCACAATTTAGTTATGTTTTTGCTTCTAGTTGCTCTAAAATAGCTGGAGACTAAAAGATGTCAATTTAATGATTCAGCATTCATATTCATTTTTTAAGTCCTATCTTCTATGTATAATTCCAACATCACCTTTGATCTTTCCATACCTCTCTTTGGGGTTGTTTGAGCTATGGAAATTCTAATTTTTTTATATTGGAAGGGTCTGTCACTAATATGGGGTAGGGAGATGGAACTGTCTGATGTTCTGGAGAGGCTGGGCTAGGTGTCAGGACATATCTGGACCAGGGACCCATCTGGAGGTTGTAGGCTTCTGGCAAGTTACTCTAGTGCCTAGAACCCTTCTGGAATCTTGTATATTGCTCTAGGTGTTCTTTAGGATTGGCGGGAATGGTCCTGTTTGGGGGTTGGCAAGTTATGATAGGTAGCAAGGTCTACCTGAAGTTTGTATAAGAGCAACCTCCAGAGTAGACTCTCGACTCTATTTAAACTCTCTTCCACTGATACTTTATTAATTACACTTCCTTTCCCCCTTTTTGGTCAGGATATAATTGTTGATCCCATGGTGCCAGGTATGGATTCATCCCTGGGAGTCATCTCCCACTTCACCACGGAGACTTTCTCCCCTGGATATCATGTCCCATGTAGGGGGAAGGGCAATGATTTCACTTGCAGAGTTGGGCTTAGAGAGAGACTGAGGCCACATCTGAGCAACAACAGAGGTCCTCCAGAAGTAACTCTTAGGCATGCCTATAGGTAGTCTAAGCTTCTCCTTTACCTACAGAAGCTTCACAAGAGTAAACCTCATGATCGAGGGCATGGCCTATTGATTTGGGTATCCCTAAATTTTGACAGTATCAGGGGATTCCCTGATGGTAAGGTTTAATAGTTCCGTAGTCTTTCTCCCCTCCCTCAGGGGACTTTGCCAATACTTTTTTGATTTTTCTGCTTAATATACTCTAGGATGTTTCCAGGCATTACGATAATCTATGCAGGATTGAAGGACCTCTTTATTTTTCTGTGCTTCGTGTGTTTGAATTGTTCAAATGAGCTATACAGATAGGTTGAATTAGATTATGCACTACAGAAAATTTCAGTTCCAGATCAAATAAACCTCACTTTCATTGGTCTCAAAGAGTATGTGTGGTTCTAAAATATAGACATTGTCTTCCTTATCCCTATATTCTGAATTACTTTAACCCCAACCTGGTCAGCTTCATTCCTATCTCTAAGTATCAGGTTATATATATAAACAGCTTCTCAAAATACAGAAATAATAATCACCACTCTGGACTTAATGTGTCTGCTCTAAAAGCTTACATTCTAGGCCCTTGTTTTCTTATAAGCATTTTCTAAAGGTGACCATACAATTTGTTTTTGTTTGTTTGTTTCTGGCTTTTTTTGTCTCACCAAATGTCCCACATGTTCATTCACATCGTTGCATGCCTCACAACATTGTTCCTTTTTGTAGCAACACAACCTTCGTTCATAAGTATATACCATCATTCGCCAATCTGCTTCTCTGTCAGTGCACCCTTCAGCCACCTGCATTCATCAGGCATCATGTAGAGGGTGCTAAGTCCACAGTCCATCAACATTCTCAATTTTAGGTAATTTCGTTGTTCCCAAGAGACAGAAAACCAATAAACACACCCTCGCCAAATAGGAAATCTAAACCTCCTCTTAATTCTTGTTCCTCACCCCATTATTTACCTCTGCTGTTGCTGTGGTAGTGTTGATGGTTTCATTTTGAACGTAGCTTATAGCATGCAATAGCAGTTTTCCCTGTACCCTGGACTTAAACACTCTTTGTACAAGAATCATATCTTTGAAGTAATTCTTTCAAGAACTCATTCATATTTCTAGTGTGAGCCAGTGGCACACATAGGTCTATACAACCCCTTTCAATCTTGTTCATCTTCAATATGATAATATTACTTCTAGACCCACTAGAGAATCACCTTCGCTCCTGTCAATTCCCTTACATTGGAGTTCAACCACATTAGCTAATGGTTCACCCATCTCTAGCTTCTATGTATCTGTAAGTCCCCTGTCTTCTGTATTTTAAGCCTCTGATTATACCTTTATGCTGGTCATAAAAGTGGAATCATACAGTATCCTTTTGTGTCTGGCTAACTTCACTCAGCATTGTGTCCTCAAGACTCATTCATCTTGTCATTTGCTTCATTTTGTCTTGCTGTGCATAATATTCCATCGTGTGTGTGTATGTGTATATATATATATATATATACACACACCACATTTTATTCTTCCACTTGTCTATTGATGGGCATTTGGTTTGCTTCCATCTTTTGGCAATTGTGAATAATGCTGCTGTGAACATTGGTGTGCAAACGTCTGTTTGTATTCTTGCTTTCAGCTTTTCTGGGTATATACCAGGTAGTGCTATTGCTGGGTCATAGGGCAACTCGGTATTTAATTCCCTAGGAACCACCAAACAGTCTTCCATAGTGGCTGCACCATTATACATTCCCACCAGCAATGCATAAGTGTCCCAGTTTCTCCACATCCTCTCCAACTTTTATAGTTTCCAGTTTGATTAATAGTCACCATTCTTATAGATGTGAGATGGTATCTCATCATAGTTTTGATCTGCATTTCCCTTAGAGCTAGTGAAAATGAGCATCTCTTCATGTGCTTTTTTTTCTTCTTCATGTACTTTTGAGCCATCTGTATTTGCTCTTCAGAAAAATGCCTATTCTATCTTTAGTCCATTTTATAATTGGATTGTTTGTTCTTTTGTTGAGTTGTATGATTTCTTTGTAATAACAGGAAAGCAAACCTTTGTCTGATATGTGGTTTCCAAATATTTTCTCCCATTGAGTTGGCTGCCTCTTTACCTTTTTAACAAAGTCTTTTGAAGTGCAGAAGCATTTGATTTTGAGGAGTTTCCATTTATCTATTTTTTCTTTTGTTGCTTGTGTTTTGGGTATAAAGTTTAGGAAGCTCCCTCCTATTACTAGGTCTTGAATATGTTTCCTATGTTTTCTTCTGGAAGCTTTATGGTGCTAGGTGTTTGATCCACATTGAGTTAATTTTTGTGTAGGGTGTGAGATAGGGCTCCTCTTTCGTTTTCGTGGCTATTGATATCCAGTTCTTCCGAGCCTAATTATTGAAATGACTATTTTGTCCCAGTTCAGAGAATTTGGGGACCTTGTCAAAAATCAGTTGACTTTAGATTTTGATGGTCTATTTCTGCACTCTGGATTCAATTCCATGGGTCAGTGTTTCTGTCTTTGTGCCAGTAACATGCTGTTTTAACCACTGTGACTTTATAATAGGTTTTGAAGTCAGGGAGTGTTAATCCTCCCACTATTTTCTTCTTTTTTAGGATGCTTTTAGCTATTCGGGGTCTCTTTCCCTTCCAGATGAATTTGGTAGTTAGCTTTCCCAAGTATTCAAAGTAGGTTGTTGGAATTTTGATCGGTACTGTGTTGAATCTGTAGATCAACTTGGGTAGCCTTCCTGTCCATGAGCAGGGAATGTCTTTCCACCTATTTAGATCTCCTTTTAGCAGTGTTATGTGGTTTTCTGTGTATAAGTCCTTTACGTCCCTGCTTAAGTTCATTCCTAAGTATTTGATTCTTTTAATTGCTATTTGGAATGGAATTTTTTCTTTAACTGACTCCTCAGCTAGGTCATTGCTTGTGTATAGAAATGTTACTGATTTTTGCACGTTAATTTTATATCCCATCACCTTGCTAAATTTATTAGCTCAAGTAACTTTGCTGTAGATTTCTCAGGATCTTCCAAGTATAGTATCATATCATCTGCAAATAATGAAAGTTTTACTTCTTTCTTTCCAATTTGGATGCCTGTTATTCCTTTGTCCTGCCTGATCACTCCAGCTAGAACTTCTAGCACAGTGTTGAATAGTGTGGTGACAGTGGGCATCCTTGTCTTGTACCTGATCTTAGGGGGAAGGCTTTCAGTCTCTCTCCATTGAGTACGATGCTGGCTGTCGGTATTTTGTATATTCCCTTCATCATATTGAGGTAGTTACCTTTGATTCCTGTCTTTTGAGTGTTTTTATCAGAAAAGGATGCTGAATTTTGTCAAATGCTTTTTCGGCATCAGTCGAGATGATATGTGATTTTTCCCTTTTGATTTGTTAATGTGCTGTATTACATTAATCGATTTTCTTTTGTTGGAATCATCCTTGCATTCCTGATATAAAACCCACTTGGTCGTGCTGTATAATATTTTATTGAGAATTTTTACATCTGTTCATTAGGGAGATTGGCCTGTAGTTTTCCTTTCTTACAGCATCTTTACAAAGTTTTGGCATTAAAATAATATTAACTTCATAAAATGAGTTAAGTAGAGCTCCTTTTACCTCAATTTTTTGTAAAAATTTGAGCAAGATTGGTGTTCTTTCTTTCTGGAATGTTTTGATAAAATTCCCCTGTGAAGCCATCTGGCCCTGGGCTTTTCTTTGTAGGAAGATTAGTGATGACTGATTGAATCTCTTTACTTGTGATTGGTTTGTTGAGATCTTCTATTTCTAACTGAGTCAGTGTAGTTTGTTTGTGTGTCTCCAGGAATTTGTCCATTTCATCTAAGTTGTCTAGTCATACTATCTTCTTATGATTTCTTTTATTTCTTCAGGCTCTGTGTTAATGCACCCCTTCTCATTTCTCATTTTGTTTATCTGCATCTTCTCTCTTGTTTTCTTTGTCAGTCTTGCCAGTGGCCCATCAATTTTACTCATTTTCTCAAAGAACCAACTTTTGGTTTAATTGATTCTTTCTATTGTTCTTTTGTTCTCCCATTTATTTCTGAAATGCTTTAATCGTTCTTATTTTTCTTATCCTGTTTGCTTTGGGATTAGTTTGCTGTTCTTTTCAAGTTTCTCCAGGTTTGCTGTTAAACCTCGATTTTTGCTCTTTCCTGTTTTTTAATATAGGCTTTTAAGGCAATAAATTTCCCTCTCAGCAGAGTCTTTGCCACATCCCATAAGTTCTGATAAGTTGTATTCTCATTTTCATTCGTCTCCAGATAGCTACTGATTTCTCTAGCAATTTCTTCATTGACCCACTGATTGTTTAACCGTGTGTTATTTAATCTCCAAATATTTGTGAATGTTCTTGTTCTTTTGTGGTTATTGAGATCCACCTTCATTCCATTGTGATCAGAGAATGTGCTTTGAACGATTTCAATATTTTAAATTTATAAAGATCTATTTTTGTGCCCCAGCATATGATCTATCCTAGAGAATGTTCCATGAGCACTAGAGAAGAATGTATATCCTTGTGCTTTGAGGTGCAATGACCTATATATGCCTGTTCAGTCTAATTCATATATCAAGTTGTTTAACTTCTCTCTTTCCTTATTGATCTTCTGTCTGGTTGTTCTCTATGCAGAGGAGAGTGGTGTATGTAAGTATCCTACTATTATTGTTGAAACATATATCACTTCTTTCAGTTTTGCTAATATCTGTCTCATGTACTTTGGAGCTCCTTGATTGGGAGCATAAATATTTATGATTGTTACAACTTCTTGGAGAATTGACCCTTTAATTAATACATAGGTCCTTCCTTGTCTCTTATGATGTCTTTACATTTAAAGTCTATTTTGTCTGATGTTAGTGTAGCTACTCCTGCTTTCTTTTGGTTACAGCTTGCATGGAAAATCTTTTTCCATCCTTTCACTTTCAGTCTATTTGTATTCTTGTGTCTAAGGTGAGTCTCTTGTAAGTGGCATATAGCTGGATTATGTTTCTTAATCCATTCTGCCAATCTGTATCTTTTAATTGATAAGTTTAGTCCTTTAACATTCAAAGTTATTACTGAAAGGTCATTTTTTTGAGTGGACCATCTTACCTTTTTTATTTGTCAGATCTATATATTCTTTTCCCTCTTTCTTTTTGTATTCTTTAAATTACCCTTAGTGGTACTCTTCAATTCTGTGCCCTCTTCCAGACCTCCCTCTCCTGTCTTTTTTTCAGCCAGCAGAACTCCTTTTAGTATTTCTTGTAGGGCCAGTCTGTTGTTGACAAATTCTTTCAGGACTTCTTTGTCTATGAGAACTTTAATCTCTCCCTCAATTTTGAAGGACAATTTGGCTGGGTACAGAATTCTTGGCTGGAAGTCTTTCTCTTTCAGGCTCTTGAATATATCGTACCACTGCCTTCTCGCCTCCAGGGTGCTAGTTGCGTAGTCTGAACTCAGTCTTATTTGATTTTCCTTGTATATAGTAGATTGTTTTTCTGTTGCTGCTTTGAGGATTTTCTGCTTCTCTTCATTATTTGACAGACTGATTAGTATGTGCCTTGGGAAAGGCCTATTTGGATTTATTCTCTTTGGAGTTCTTTGGGCTTCTTTGATTTGTATATTTATATCTTTTATGAGCGTTGGGAAGTTTTCCCCCATTATTTCCTCAACTACTCTTCCTAGCCCTTTACTCTTCTCTTCTCCTTCTGGGATACCAGTGATTCTTATATTTGTGCACCTTGTTTTGTCTGTCATTTCCCTGAGTTCCCATTCAGTTTTTTCCATCTTTTTTGCCATATGCTGTTTTGAGTCTTCTAAGTCAGTTATCCTGTCCTCTATATCACTTATTCTTTCTTCTTTCTCTTGAAATCTGGTGTTGTGTGCCTCTAGTATGTTTTTTATTTGGTCAACAGAGTCTTTAATCTCTGATTTCCGCTATTTTTCTATTCTTTAAAATTCCTCTTTGTGTTCTTCTGCTGTCTTCTTGATCTCCTTTATATCATTTGGTATCACACTTATTTTACTAAGTAGAGTTATATGAACATGTTTGATTGGTTGTTCCAATGTCTGTGTCTGCTCTGGTGTTTTAATTTGGTCATTAGGCAGGGCTTTATCTGTCTGCATTGTGATGCGCTTAGTGATCTTCTGCTGTCTTCATGGCATGTAAATATCTTGATTGATTTACTTTGGGAGTTGCTTTCTTTCAGTAGTCTAAGGCCTTTTGTTTGTGGGATGGTTGTACAGCAGGGTGCAGGGCACGGGGTAGAGCACTTATTATGGTGATTTGTTTCAGGGGAGATATGGGCACAGATTAGGGATGTTACGCTGATGCTTGTGAACGTGGGCACCCAGCATCCAGGGAGGATGTAACTGTGGGGGTTTTAACCCTGGTGTGCACTGGTCTAAGGCACGGGGCCCTTTGTGCACATGTGTAGAGCTGTGGCAGCAGGCCAGCCTTACGCCTTCATGGGTTGGAGGCAAATGTGACCTGGCTGCGCAGGTTGGCACTTTCTCAGAGCTGGGAATTGAGGCTGAGGACTGTGTACATGCGCGGTTCTAGGACTGATATAAACTACAGTTCCCATAGCTGAATGATGTGATTGGGGGCCTGTGCACACGTGTGGGCCTGGGAGTGTTGTAAAGGGATGTGCTCAGCCAAGGGAGGGCAGGGTGAGACTGTGAGACACTATGGACAGTGGGCAGGAGTAGCTTGGGTGTGGAAGTTTGTGCACACAACCTTTATGTGCTGTTAACGGCCTGCAGGGAACAGAGAGGGGAAGGTAGTGCTCAGGAGGTGTGCAGGAGAGGTGGGTTGGGCTGCACTTGGGTTGGGGGTGTGGGGCAGATACATGCACTGAGGACTGGTGGGGTGGGGGTACCTGAAGCATGGGGAATGGGAGCAGGTGACAGGACGGGGTTCCAGTGCATGGGGTGAGTCACTGGTCATGAAGCTGTGCTGGTGAGGGTAGCATGCCCAAGGAACGTAGCCTGGCTTACTTCCTTAGCCCTGTGCTCCATTCCATGCACTAGCGCGGGTTCCGTGTCTCTGTGCCTCCACGCTAAGCCCCAGCTTTCTGCCCCTCAGTTCCTCAGCCTCCGCAACCAGCATTGCCGCATGTGGTGCCGAAGGCTCTCCAGGTCAGCCACACTCCTAAATCACCTCTTCAGTCGCCCTACTGTCCCTTCTCTAATTTTTCCATGGAGCAGGGCTAATCTCGAGCCACTCCAGTTGGCCGTCTTCCCAGAACCCCTCCAGCTCTACTTTTATGGCTAGATTGTATTTTTTATTTTGTGTATGGGAAATATGTAATGTATTTTATTTAACCAGTCTCTATTATCTAAAATTTAAGGTCTTTTCGCCTTTAAAAGTAATATAAGTAATGCTGCAGTGTATATTCCTTTTATCTAAATCTGTGTACATATATGTTTCTTTAGGATAATTTCGTAGAAGTATTGATTCCTTGTTAGTTCACAGGTATCGATAAGATTTTTGATACATGTTCCCCTTCAAAAAGTTTATACTCCAGCAATCATATCATATATGAAAATGCATTTTTCCTAACATTGTATATTACTGGTAAGATTGGACATTTTGCAAATTTTTATTTTTAAAAATTTCTATGGATAGTTGCCATTTGTCTTTTATGATATGATGAGAAAAATCACTATTATAAAAAGTTTCTGCTTGTCACTGGTATAATGGGCAACTTTTAATTCAACCTAGTTTTGAAAGCTATCACGTATGTTTTTATACATATTCCATAAAACTCCTCTGGTATTAGTTATTTATTGATTTGCCATATGGATTTGGCTTTTTGTTTTGGTGGGTGTGTACATCTGACCACCTTTCCTAAAATGATATAATAAACTGAAGGTAATCTAGATAATGCCAGTTTCTTAAGATAAGGTATCATTTTCGTTTACTCATTGAACATCTGTTGAGTGCCTACTCTGCTATTCTAGATGATCAGGATACAACAGTAAACAAAATGACCAAAATCCTTGCATTGGTTAAACTTTCGTTCTGGTAGATGAAATGGATAGTAAACAAGATAACGTATATTAGATAGTAGTTAGTGCTAAGGAGAATAAAGCAAAGAGGGGTGTTGTTATATTAATGTTTGTGTGCGGGTGTTAAAATTTTAGCTAGGATTATCAGAGAAGATTTCACTGACTTTTGTGTAAAGATCTGAAGGCTGTGAGGAAGCTAGCTATTTGAATATGTGGAGGAGACCATTTTAAAGTTCTTTCTACCTCAAGAATAATCTGTATTCTGTGTGTTTTATTTTTAACAGAAGCGAGTATTACTAGCTTGAAACAAGCTGCTCTGGTCAAAGCTCCTCTCATTCCAACTCTGAATACAATCGTGCAATATCTAGACCTTACACCAAATCAGGAATACTTGTTTGAAAGGATCAAAGGTAACTTTTGAAGGAAAAACAGCTTTCTCACTACTTTGAGATTTTATAAATAAATATGAGGAAAATTTTTTTAAAAATTGAAATTTTAAACTGTGATCTGTTTTATAAATATATATTTTATGGCTTAAATTAAGCTATGCTTGAACAACTTTTGGATTTTATATTTTATGTGCTCAGAATTGACAGAATAATGTAGTTAGCATTAAATATGTTAATAATTTTATTCCATATTGGCAAACAGTTGAATAGGCTTAAGTGAATATTTCACTCGGTTTTCTACTCTTAAACTACCAAGAATAGGTACCACTATGACATTCTTTATAATTTCAGCACACTGATCCCTGTTTCTCTTAATTTTGATAATTTATGTTTAATATGTTGCTTCATATTATAAACATAAAAGTATTTCTGTTAATATTTTTATTAGTTGGGTAAGGGAAGTGATCTGAGGAGAAAGACTTGAGAATAAGGGAATTTAGACTCTCATACACTCCCCCACAGTCTCTTTATGCCTCTATGCTTAGGGAATAATTTAAAAAGTTAGAATTTTTTTTTCTAACTTGGATGAACTTTGTAATGTGTTCTTTTCACTAAAATAAGTTTTAGAAATAATATTTCAGTATTCAGATTGATCATAAATCTTAATTTCAAGATGTTATGATGCTTTCGCTCTCCCTCAAGTTTGGAGTAGGTTTCAGGAATAAGCATTTTTTCATGATGTTGAAAAAACTTTTTTATTTTGGAAATTTCAGACATATGCAAAACTGGACAAAATGGTATGCTCAACTTTATTGTACACATCACCAGCCCCAACAGCCATCAGTCCATCCCTTTGAGATTTTATAAATAAACATGAGGGAAAAAAGTGTTTGAAAAATTTAAATTTTAACTATCATCTATTTTCTGCATCCTTCCCCCGTCTTTACTCCCATCTACTTCTTTCTTGAATTATTTGAAGTAAATCCTGTATATCATTACCAAAATTCTCATAGGTATCTCTAAAAGGTAAGGCCTTTTTAAAACATTATCACAATACCATTATCACACCTAATATTTTTTAACCATTTCTTTATATTATAACATGCCCAATCTGTGTTCAAATCACCAGCTGTCTCATAGATTGTATAATTGCTTTTTTGGTATTGTTTGTTTGAATCAGGATTTAAATAATATCAACATGTTGTGGTTGGTTGATATCTTTAAGTTTCTTTTAAGCTTCGGTTTTATTCCATCTTTTCTTTTCTTTGCCATTAGTTTTTTTAAAAACTAGATTGTCCTGTGAACAATTGTGTGTGTGTGTATACACATAATTACAAAATATAAAGTATTATGTATCAAATATAAAAAAGTTTTAAAACAATAATACAGCAAGCACTGTAACTTCCTTCTAGATTGCGCAATTGCCAAATTTGATTCTCTTTACATAAACTTGCACACATTTTGTTTGCTGTAGCATTTAGAAGTAAGTTGTAGACATCATTGCTTTTCAGCATGCATTTCCTAAATAGGAACATTCTCCTACATAAGCATAATACAATTATCACAACTTAAAAATTAACAATAATTCTATAATACCATTTAATATACAGCCCGTATCATATTTCCTAATAGTCAAAAAAATGTTATATACTCTTACATACCCCCTTTTCTTTTCCTAAACAAGACACAGTCTAGATTTACACATTGTATTGTGTCATTTTATTTTTTAGCCTCTTTGTCTACAACAGTTCTACTGTATTTACCCCACATGATAAGGACTTTTTGAAGAATCCAGGACAGTAGTCTTGTCTCACATTTTGGATTTATCCTGTTCTTTCTTCATGGTGATGTTTAACTTGATTGTATCTTATGTTTCTTTATGATTGGGTGTTTTGATCAGGTTTGTAAAATGATATACTTCCCTTAATGTAGTGGTCCTTAGCTTTTGTATGTGTGTGTGTATTCTTAGCTTTTTTATTTCGCTTTTGTTGCCACAGAACTCTCTCAGGGTGGCTGTATGAGCTCCTTTAGATGGAATAGAGGTGGAGACTACAAAGGACGCAAGTGGGATACAGACCTACCCACAGATTCTGCTGTAAGTCGCTAGTTTTATTTTGCTTTTTTTTTTTTCAGGTTAACCTTTTTTTTTTCCACATGGGCAAGCACCAGGAAACAAACCTCGATCTCCAGCATGGCAGGTGAGAACTCTGCCACTGAGCCACTGTTGTCTGCCACAGGTTAACATTTTAGTTAATGGATTTATGTGTTTTTATTTTTCCATTATAAACAAGTTTTAAAAAGAATTTACAAACTATAGTAGAAGTAATTAATTTCAATAGTACCAGCACATTATTAACTCAACAACCACTGTTAAATTTTTGGTATATTTTCTTTCTTTTTATTTACTTAGGTGGTCCTATTTTTTATTATAATTAATTATAATTGTTACATTTCTATACATAAAATTTTGTATCCTGGTTTTCACTTTTGCACATTTAAGTATTATTTCATTATTATACACTGTCATTTAATGATTCTCCTGTATTAGACCTAAAACGTTTGAGGAACTTATGATGGTAGAGATCTGTTTTTCTATTTTAAATAAGGTTCCAAGGAATATCAGGAGGCATATATCTTCTTTGGAATCATCATTTTAGGAAAGAAACCTAGATTTTTGACATCAAAGAGTATAAAAGTTTTTAAGTACTTAAGATCTTTTCAAAATCGTATTTTAAAATTTTTTATAGTGACTAGGTGTGAAAATGAAGGGTGAAGTGCTGTTATTCAGATTGAGAATTGAATATAGGTATTATCTTGTTTTTGCTATTAATGAACCATATGGATGTGAATGATCATCCACTTAACAAAAAACTAATAATGCCCGCCTGTTGTAAAATTGCTATGAGAAAACAAAAATGAAGATCACATATTTAGGGACTAGAGGTGGCATTAAATACACACACATATGGCGATGGGGGCCAAGATGGTGGCTTAGTGAGGTGTGGGATTTAGATCGTCCTCCAGAGCAGCTAGTAAATAAACAGGAACAGTACAGAACAACTGCTGGGGCTAGTCAGTGACTGGACATGCAGCGTACCCCAGCCTGAACAAGCTGGACCAGCTGCAAGCCCACCCAGAACCTTGAGTTCCCCAAGCCATGACAGCTGGCGCCCCTACACCGCAGCCTGCTTCCCAAAGAGGATAGGAAAGAGACTTTACCAGCAGCAGGGGCTGAGCACAACCAAGCTCCAATTGTGGAATTAATTAACAAATTCTGACTACTAAAAATAGGCCCCCAGCTCAACTGAACCTCGAGTAAAAATGGAGGTTGCTGGTTTTTGCCCCAGCACAGAGGGGCAAGGCTGACAGAAAAAGGAAAAAGAAAAAAAAAAAAAAAACACTGGTATTTTGGATCAGATAGCACATAATACTTGAAAGGGTCTGGGCCCTGAAGGAAAGGAGGGAGCACATAGGACCTGGAGATACGCAAAACAACATACCAACTTAAGCTCTTGAATAGGAAACCTGAGGAATGGGGGTCCTGCTCTGAAAAGGATTTTTCTTTTTCTTTTTCTTTTTTGTGGCTGTGTTTCTATGGCTTGACTACTCTTTGGATACATCTGCAGGGCTTCTCAGGCTCCACCTGCCCCAGGCATAGGCAGAATTAAGCTTGTTTGAGTGTTTGTCAGGAGCCTGTGACTTCCCCAGAACAGAGGTGGGGCCCAGCTCAGGTGGAGTCCTTCCCCCGAGGAATTCAGACCCCAGGGTCTGGAAAAGTGAAATGATTAAACCCAGCCTACAACCTCTCCTCTATCTCAGCCATGCCCCCAGCAGGGAGAGTCTGCCAGAGTTAAAGGTACCACATCACCTTATGTGGCAGAAAAGCACCTCATACTGGGCAGGATAGGAAAACACAGAATCTAGAGGCTTCATAGGAAAGCCTTCCAACCTGCTGGGTCTCACCCTCAGGGAAAACTGATGCATGTGACTCTTTCCTCCTGAGAGGAGACCATTTTGGTCTGGGAAAATCTGGCTGGGGTCTTTAATACCTAAGTAGACCCTTCTGCGGGTGGGGAAGGTGTAGACATCATACAGGCAGGGCAAGAAACACGAATATAAGAACTGAAATATTCTGATCCATTAAACAAAACCTAAGCTAGAGGTCTAGAATAAGCTGAACTAAATGTCAAAGAGTAAATAGACAACAAAGTCATCCAGCAAGAAAATCCTAGGGAGAAAAAAAAGAAAACAATTTCTCCAGAATAAATTAATTAAGGTAATTAAAGCCTAGTCACCAGGAAAAATAACAAATCACACTAGGAAAATTGTATATATGTCCCAGTCAAAGGAACAAACCAACAATTCAAATGAGATACAGGAGTTGAAACAATTAATTCAGAATATTTGAACACACATGGAAAACCTCATCAAAAATCAAATCATTGAATTGAGGGAGGATATAAAGAAGGCAAGGAATGAAAAAAAGGAAGAAATCAAAAGTCTGAAGAAACAAATCACAGAACTTATGGGAATGAAACACACAGTAGAAGAGATGATAAAAAACAATGCAAACCTACAATGTCAGTGTTCAAGAGGCAGAAGATAGGATTAGTGAACTGGAGGACTGGACATCTGAAATCCAGCAAGCAAAAGAAAATATAGGGGAAAGAATGGAAAAATATGACCAGAGACGCAGGGAATTGAATGACAACATGAAGCACAGGAATATACGTGTTGTGAGTGTCCCAGAAGGAGAAGAGAAGGGAAAAGGAGGAGAAAAACTAATGGAGGAAATTATCACTGAAAATTTATCAACTCTTATGAAGGACTTAAAATTACAGATCCAAGAAGTGCAGCATACCCCAAACAGAATAGATCCAAATAGACATACTCCAAGACACTTATTAATCAGAATGTCAGATGTCAAAGAGAAAGAGAATTTTGAAAGCAGCAAGAGAAAAGCAATCCATTACATACAAGGGAAACCCAATAAGACTATGAGTAGATTTCTCAGCAGAAACCATGGAAGCGAGGAGACAATGGGATATATTTAAGTTACTAAAAGAGAAAAACTGCTAACCAAGAATTCTATATCCAGCAAAATTGCCCTTCAAAAATGAGGGGGAAATTAAAATATTTTCTCACGCAAAAAAATCACTGAGAGAATTTGTGAACAAGAGACTGCCTCTTCAGGAAATACTAAAGGGAGCACTAGAGACAAATAGGAAAAGACAAGAATGTGGAGAAGAGTGTAGAAATAAAGACTATCAGTAAAGGTAGGAAGAAAAAAAATTAGTTATGACGTATAAAATCCAAAAGACAAATGGTTGAAGAAAGTACTGTCCATACAATAATAACACTAAGTGTTAATGAATTAAACTCCCCAGTCAAAAGACATAGACTGGCAGAATGGATTAAAAAAACAGGATCTATATGCTGTCTACAAGAAACTCATCTTAGACCCAAGGATAAATATAGGTTGGAAGTGAAAGGTTGGGAAAAGATATTTCATGCAATAACAATCAGAAAAGAGCAGGAGTAGCTATACTAATATCCAACAAATTAGACTTCAAATGTAAAACAGTTAAAAGAGAAAAAGAAGGACACTATGTATTAATA
The DNA here is from genome assembly GCA_004026745.1 of Myrmecophaga tridactyla. NCBI lineage: Eukaryota > Metazoa > Chordata > Mammalia > Pilosa > Myrmecophagidae > Myrmecophaga > Myrmecophaga tridactyla. The sequence goes on along the minus strand of PVIY010015570.1, from coordinate 10,050 downwards.
AAAGAAACAATTCAACAAGAAGATATAACGATCATAAATATTTATGTATCAAGCCAGAATACTCCAAAATACGTGAGGTGAACACTGAAAAGAGAAAGAGAAGAGAAATAGACTCATCTACCATAATAGTTGGAGTATTCAATTCCCCACTCTCATCTATGGACAGAACATCTAGACAAAGGATCAATAAAGAAACTGAGAATTTGAATAATACAATAAATGAGCTAGACTTAACAGACATTTATAGAACATTACACCCCACACCAGCAGGATACACCTTTTTCTCAAGTGCTCATGTATCATTCTCAAGGATAGACCATATGCTGGGTCACAAAGCAAGTCTCAATAAATTTAAAAAAATTGAAATCATACAAAAACACTTTTTCAGATCATAAAGGAATGAAGTTGGAAATCAATAATAGGCAGAGTGCCAGAAAATTCACAAATATGTGGATGGTCAACAACACACTGTTAAACAATCAGTGGGTCAAGGAAGAGATTACAAGAGAACTCAGTAAATATCTCAAGGCAAATGAAAATGAAAACACAACATATCAAAATTTATGGGATGCAGCAACAGCAGTGCTAACAGGAAAATTTATTGCCCTAAATGCCTATATCAAAAAAGAAGAAAGAGCAAAAATCGAGAAATTAACCGTCCACTTGGAAGAACTAGAGAAACAACAGAAAACTAACCCCAAAGCAAGCAAAAAGAAAGAAATAATGACGATTAGAGCAGAAATAAATGAAATTGAGAACATGAAAACAATTGAGAAAATCAACAAAACCAGAAGTTGGTTCTATGAGAAAATCAATGATTGATGGGCCCTTAGCAAGGCTGACAAAAAGAAGAAGAGAGAGGATATAAATAAATAAAATCAGAAATGGAAGAAGAGACATAACCACTGACCCCGCAGAAATAAAGGAAGTAATGAGAGAATACTATGAACAACTTTATGCTAACAAACTAGACAATGTAAATGAAATAGACAACTTCCTAGAAAGGCATGAGCAACCAACATTGACTCGAGAAGAAATGGATGACCGCAACGAACCAATCACAAGTAAAGAAATTGAATCAGTTATTAATAAGCTCCCCAGAAAGAAAAGTTCAGGACCAGATGGGTTCATATGTGAATTCTACCAAACATTCAAGTAAGAATTTAGTACCAGTCCTGCTCAAACTCTTCAAAAAAATTGAAGAGGTGGGAAGGCTACCTAACTCATTCTATGAAGCCAACATCACCCTCATACCAAAGTCAGACAAAGATACTACAAGAAAAGAAAATTACAGATCAATCTCTTTAATGAATATAGATGCAAAAATCCTCAACAAAATTCTTACAGATCAAATCCAGTAGCACATTGAAAGAATTATGCACTATGACCAAGTAGGATTCATCCCAGATATGCAAGGATGGTTCAACATAAGAAAATCAATTAATGTAATACACCATATCAACAAATCAAAGCAGAAAAACCACATGACCATCTCGATTGATGCAGAAAAGGCATTTTACAAAATTTAACATTCCTTCATGTTGAAGACACTTCAAAGGATAGGAATAGAAGGGAACTTCCTCAACATGAGAAAGGGAATATATGAAAAACCCACAGCTAACAACATCCTCAGTGGGGAAAAACTGAACTTTCCCCCTAAGATCAGGAAGAAGACAAGGATGTCCACAGTCACCATTGTTACTCAACATTGTGTTGGAAGTTTTAGCCAGAGCAATTTAGACAAGAAAAAGAAATACAATGCATCAAAATTGGAAAGGAAGATATGAAACTCTCACTGTTTGCAGGTGACATGATACTTACTATATGTCGAAAAATCCACAGCAAAACTACTAGAGCTAATAAATGAGTACAGCAAAGTGGCAGGTTACAAGATCTATACTCGAGAATTTGTAGTGTTTCTATACACTAGTAATGAACAATCAATGGGGGAATTCAAGAAAAAAATTCCATTTATAATCACAACCAAAAGAATACAATATTTGGGAATAAATTTAACTAACGATACAAAAGACCTATACAAAGAAAACTACAAGAAATTGGTGAAGGAATCACAGAAGACCTAAAAAAATGTAAGGGCATACCATGTTCATGGATTGGAAGACTAAATGTAGTTAAGATATCAATTCTACCTAAATTGATTTACAGATTTAATACAATACCAATTAAAATCCCCAAAACTTACTTTTCAGAAATAGAAAAACAAATAACCAAATATATCTGGAAGGTCAGGATGCCCTGAATAGCTAAAAATACTGTGAGAAAGAAAAATGAAGTTGGAGGTCTCATGTTACCTGACTTTAAGGCGTATTACGAAGCCACAGTAGTCAAAACATCATAATACTGGCATAAAGATAGATATACTGACCAATGGAATTGAATAGAGTGTTCACATATAAACCTCTCATCTATAGACAGTTGATCTTTGATAATGTGGTCAAGCCAACTCACCTGGGACAGAACAGTCTCTTCAATAAATGGTGCCTAGAGAACTGGATATCCACATGCAAAAGAATGAAAGAGGTTCCATATCTCACACCGTATACAAAAGTTAACTCAAAATGGATCAAAGACCTAAACATTAGATCTAAGACCATAAAACTTTTAGAAGAAAATGTAGGGAAACATCTTATAAATCTTATAATAGGAGGCGGTTTCTTAGACCTTAACATCCAAAGCACGAGCACTGAAGAAATAAATAAATAAATAAAAGGGAACACCTCAAAATTAAACCCTTTTGTGCATCAAATAACTTCATCAAGAAAGTAAAAAGACAGCCACACATGGGATACAATATTTGGAAACGACATATCAGATAAAGGTCTAGTATCCAGAATATATAAAGAGATTGTTCAACTCAACAACAAAAAGACAACCCAATTACAAAATGGACAAAAGACATGAACAGACACTTCTCAGAAGAGAAAATACAGATGGCCAAAGGCACATGAAAAGATGCTCAACTTCCCTGGCTATTAGGGAAATGCAAATCGAACCCACAATGAGGTATCATCTCACACCCACCAGAATGGCCATTATCAATATAACAGAAAATGACAAGTGCTGGAGAGGATGTGGAGAAAGAGGCATACTTATCCACTGTTGGTAGGAATGTCAAATGGTACGATCTCTGTGGAATGCAGTTTGGCAGTTCCTCAGGAAGCTAAGTATAGAATTGCCATATGATCCGGCAATGCTATTGCTAGATACCTACTCAGAGGACATGAGGGCAAGGACACAAGCAGACTTTTGCACACCAGTGTTTATAGCAGCATTATTTACAATTGCGAAGAGATGGAAACAGCCAAAATGTCCATCAACAGATGAGTGGCTCAACAAACTGTGGTATATACAAATGATGGAATATTGTACAGCTGTAAGACAGAATAGAGTTATGAAGTATGTAACAACATGGATGGACCTTAAGGACACTATGCTGAGTGAGATTAGCCAGAAACAAAGGGACAACTACTGTATGGTCTCACTGATGTGAACTAACATTAATGAATGAACTTGGAGAATTTCAGTTAAGAATAGAGGTCTATAGGAGATGGAAATAGGGTAGATATTGGGTAATTGGAACTGAAGGGATACAGATTGTGCAACCGGACTGGTTGTAAAAATTTAGAAATGGATAGCACAATACTACCTGATTGTAGCACAATAATGTTAGAACACTGAATGAAGCTGAATGTGAGAATGATAGAGGGAGGAGGCCTGGGGGCACAAATGTAATCAGAAGGAAAGATACGATAAAGACTGAGATGGTATAATCTAGGAATGCCTACAGTGTAGAATGATAGTGGCTGAATGTACAAATTTTAAAATGTTTTTGCATGAGGAAGAACAAAGAAATGTCAGTACTGCAGGGTGATGAAAAGTTAGTGTAATTCATGGTAATTAATATTTTAAAACTTTAACTTATGTGTGAGACTAAAGCAAAAAAAAAGTATATTTGGCATAAAATTTATATTTTGACTAGTGTATTTCCCAATATAACTTATGTGAACAGCTTAATTGAATACCATAAGTACATGGAACCTTGAGTAGGGCATGAGATTTTGTTGGTTTGTCCAGAGTGGTGCCCTGATAAATCCCAGAGTGATTTGAACAGTGAATAAAAAAGTATTTGCAAAGTCCCCTTGGGGGAATGGCGAGAAAGGGGGAAAATTCAGCTTCCCCAAGTGAAGAATTCTTGATTTTCTCACAAGCAGTGGGGACAACTAAAGCAATAGGCTAAGCCCTTAGTCTTGGGGTTTGTTCATATGAAACTTAACCCCGCAAAGGGCAAGCTAAGCCTACTTAAAATTAGGCCTCAGAGTCAACCCCAGAGAACCTCTTGTTGCTCAGATGTGGCCTCTCTCTCAGACAACATGAGAAGCAAACTCAGTGCCCTCCCCTTCTCTACATGGGACGTGACTCCCAGGGACCTTCCTGGCAACGTGGGACAGAAATCCTAAATTGAGCTGGGATTCTGCATGAAGGGATTGAAAAAACCTTCTTGACCAAAAGAGGGAAGAGCAAAATCAGACAAAATAAAGTATCAATGGCTGAGAGATTCCAAACAGAGTCAAGAGGTTATCCTGGAGGTTATTCTTCGCATTATATAGATATCGCCTTTTTAGTTAAGGTGTAATGAGAGGCTGGCGGGAAGTGCCTGAAAATGTAGAGCTGTGCTCCAGTAGCCATGTTTCTTGAAGATGATTGTATAATGATACAGCTTTCGCAGCGTGACTGTGTGACTGTGAAAACCTTGTGTCTGATGCTTCTTTTATCTACCTGATCAACAGATGAGTAAAACATATAGATTATAAATAAATAAATAATAGAGGGATCAAAAGTTATAATAAATTTAGTAGATTGAAATACTAGTGATCAATGAAAGGGAGGATAAAGGGGTATGGTATGTATGAATTTTTTTCTGTTTTCTTTTTATTTCTTTTTCTGAATTGATGCAAATGTTCTAAGAAATGAGCATGATGATGAATATACAACTGTGTGATGATATTGTGAGTAATTAATTATATATCAAGAATGGGATGATCATATGGTAAGAATGTGTTTATATGTTATGATATTTAATTAATTAATTAATTAATTTAAAAATATATATGTATACACACACACATACACATAATATAGTTTTCTGGTCTAGGGTATTTAAACTTTTTCTTTCTAGTTTGGAAAGGAAACCTCATCAGAATATAAACTTATTTGGTGGGAAACATATTTTTCTATTTTAAATTGTTAATGGGTTGTTTGAATTAAACATACTGAATTCTTTCAGGATTTGGGAGAGAAGACTACTCTGGTGAATTCCTTATCTGTATAGGAAATAATATTCTTGATGAATAAATAATATTCTTGTCTGAATTATGGGTTTCTTATATTTTCATTTTATAGATTTCACCTTATGTCTAACCACTTGAGAGCATTTTCACTAATTCTCTTTTTAGGGAAACATTTTAAATTTGGAGTCATGATTACAAATGTTTTTGAAAGGCTATATCCATGATAGATTTTCATGCTGACTTTGAAAAATTGTTTCCTAATCTTCAGATCATCATGCATGTATTTTGCACGTACCTTGATTCCAGATTACCTCCACATCCTAAGTATCCTGATGGAAAAACATTTACTTCTCAGCACTTTGTTCAGACACCAAATAAACCAGGTATAATCCTCTCGTAAAAGAATGAATTGAGATTTTCATGTTAAATCTTTAGTGGTTTGGGTTTGCTTTTTAATATAAGATATTTCCTTTATAGATGTTACAAATGAAAATGTTTTCTGCATTTATCAGAGTGCAATCAACCCTCCCCATTATGAGCTCATCTACCAACGCCACGTCTACAATCTTCCAAAGGTACATCTATATGTAGACACTGCAGTTGTGGAATGTCATGGATGATTTCTTTGATGACTTTAAAAATTAGATTCTCTTTGTTTATGGAATGGGTATATTTTTTTAATTAAGAAAAATGTACTCCTTGTATATTCTTTTATTAACTGAAATTAATATGTATAGCTTAATGTAATGCCTGTTTACATCCTATAGTATATTAAGCAGATAATCAAAAAGTTTTATCAAAGTCCCTTAATAGATGGTGGACAAAACATGAAACTATTAAACTTTGCCACTGGGGAAACCCCAGATATTGTGTCAAACGTTAGCAACACCCAAATCAATAAGCCAAGCCCTTAATCTTAAATCTTAATCTTGTGAAGCTTATATATATAGCAGAAAAGCTTAACCTACCTATAGGTATGCCTAAGAGTTACCTCTGGTGGACCCCTTTTGTTGCTCAGATGTGGCCTCGATCTCTCTAAACCCAGCTCTGCAAGTGAAAGCATTGCCTTTGAAACCCTTACGTGGGACATGACATCCAGTGGTGAAAGTCTCCCTGGCAGGGTAGGAGATGACTCCCAGGGATAAACCTGGCCCTGCACTGTGGGATCAACAATGCCATCCTGACCAAAGGGGAAAAAGAAGTGTAACAAATAAGGTGGCAGTGGCTGAGAGAGTTCAAATAGAGTCAAGAGACTACTTGGGGGGAAAAAAAAAAAAAAGAAAGAGGCTACTTGGAAGGTCACTCTTACACAAGTTTCAGTTAGACATTGCTGCCTATCATAACTTGTCAAACCCCAACCAATACCATTCCTGCCAATCTAAAGAACACTGGGGCATTAAGATTCTGCAAACGTTCCATACGCTAGGGTAACTTTGCAGACACCTATAACTTCCAGGTGGGTTCCTGGACCAGATAAGTCCTGAAATGCAAAGGGCCAGCCTCTCCAGAACATTAACTATCCCATATTACCAGTTCCATCCCCCATCCCACATTATCAGCAGCCCCTTCCAACATGAAAAAGTTGAAATGCCATAGCCCAAATACCCATAAAGAGTAGGAGAAAGAGCAAAGGTGATAGTGGACTTATACAGAGAAGGCAGGGTTTAGCAATTGAGTATGATTGCTGAATCATTATATTGATATTTCTTTTAGTCTCCAGTACCTTAGAGTAGATAGAAGTAAAAACCTAAAATTGTGAAATTGTAATCCATACCAAACTCTGAAATCTGTTCTACAACTAATTGTTACAATGTATTTTAAAATTTATTGTTTTTTTGAATATATGTTATTTTTCACAAAAAAGAAAAAAATAGAAGGAATGTAACAGAGAAAATAGGATTTAAAAAATGAGTATGACTGCTGAATGATTATAGTGGTATTTCTTTTGGTATTCAGTGTCTTGGAACTGCTAGAAGGAAAAAGGAGAATTCTTGGAACTATAACCCTTACCAAACTTTAAAATCTGTTCTATAACTATTAGGTAAAATGTACTTGGAAATTTATTGGGTTTTTGTATATATGTTATATTTTACAATAAAAAGTTAAAAATTTATTTAATATGTATTAAAAACTTAATATGTGCTTAATTTGGAAAAGTATAAAAGGAAAAGAAGAAAAATCATTCAGTCTGTTACTCAGGCAGCCACTGCTAACTAACATTTTGGTTTATTGCCTTTTGATAAATTTCATTTTTATCTTTCTCTGCCATTTTTTATGGGCTGAGATCAGATCACTTATGTATTTTTATATCCTTCTTTTTTAAATTAACATTTTATAGCATAGTTTTCCATACTTTTTTTTTTCTTTGAGTACATGGACCAGAAATCAAACCTGGGTCTCCTGCATGGAAGGGCAGCATTCTACCACTGAACCACCTATGTACCCTCCATACTTTTTAATGGTTATAAAAAACTTCATCATAAGATAATATAACGTAATTTATTCAAATATTCCCCTATCCTTGGACATTTTGTAGTTATAAATCCTGCTTTTATATATGTATTTTCATATATATATGGCGTTCTGCATTTTGGATTATTTCTTTAGTCCAGAGTTCCAAAAGTAGAATTCTAGGTCACAGAATATTTTCAGGGCTTTTAAATATATATATTTTATCAAAGTAATTTAATTTTTTAAAAAAATTTTGTACAAATTTATACTTCCATCTAAATATTTTATTCTTGATTGCAAACATTAATTCTACTGATGACCTCTGCAATTATTTTTGTTACCAGCATCTTTGCTGAGAAATTTTATATTTGTTTATTTTTATGTTTTTTATTTTTATTATTTATTTATTTATTGAAAAATTTTATATTGGCTATAAGTATAAATTGCATTATCTACCAGTATCCTGGGAAGGGGATATTCATTGCTTTATTTTCGAGTTTGATACTGCACCTTTCTAAATGTGTATATGTGTAAATATTTTGAGCTGTTGAAGTTTCTGTGAGCGCCCATGCAAATCCTTCCCCCCTCCGAAGGAAACTGTCTTTTAAAAATCAAACACCCTCAGATTCTAAATCAGATATTAAATCGGAATAAACCAGGTAAAAGATAATCATTAAATTGAAATTCTGGTCCGTTTTTACAGACTAGCAATTACATATAATAATTTGGCTTAAGGATTAGGAAAATGCTTACCTAGTAGTTCCTTATAGGTAAAATAATAATAATAATAATATATAATATGTTGCTAATATACTAAGGTATACTGAAATGTATTTTGGCATATGACTACACACGTTTTTAATCCCAGCACTCTGGTTTTTGCTGTTAATTTTGGAGGGTTTTTTCGTGTCTGTGTATAGCATAAAGGGTACCAGCCTGAGAATATTTGTCTCCAGGCTATTGTAAATGCTGTTTACCATGTGTAGACCCTCCCATCTCTATTTTCCGTTCACTTTCTTTTTTTTTTTACTTTTTTATTCTACGGTATACAACAGATATACAAAAAAAAAAGGAATGAAAAAGCAATGATTTTCAAAGCACTCTTCAATGAATAGTTAGTACAGGACACATCCCAGAGTTTGTCGTGGGCTACCATACAATCCTCTCAGATTTTTCCTTCTAGCTGTTTCCGAATATAGGCTAGAAGACTTAAATATTTTTTTTTATCAACACAATTGACTTTTTTTCTTTCTTTTTTGTGAAAAATAACATATATGAAAAATCAATATTTGAAAGCACATCACAGTTAGTTGTAGAACATATTTCAGAGTTGGACATGGCTTACAATTCCACAATTTTAGGTTTTTTTTCTAGCTGCTCTAAGGTACTGGAGACTGAAAGAGATATCAATTTAATGATTCAGCATTCATACTCATGTGTTAAATCCTATCTTCTCTGTATAACTCCAATATCACCTTTGATCGTTCTTTCCCTCTCTTTAGGGGTGTTTGGTCTATGGCCATTTTAACTTTTTCATCTTGGAAGGGTCTGTCACTAATTTGAGGTAGGGAGATGGAACTTTCTGATGTTCTGGAGAGGCTGGGCCCTCTAGGTTTCAGGATTTACCTGGTCCAGGGACCCACCTGGAAGTTGTAGGTTTCTGGAAACTTACACTAATGCATGGAACCTTTGTAGAATCTTATATATTGCCCTGGGTGTTCTTTAGGGTTGACTGGAATGTTCCAGGTTATGATAGGCAACAGTGTCTAATTGAAGATTGCATAAGAGCAACCTCCAGAATAGCCTGTCAACTCTATTTGAACTCTGTCTGCCACTGATACTTCATTAGTTACACTTCTTTTTTTCCTTTCAGTCAGGACAGAATTGCTGATCCCATGGTGTCAGGGCTGGATTCATCCCTGGGAGTCATCTCCCATGTCGCCAAGGAGACTTTCATTCCTGGATGTCAAGTCCCACATACTGGGGAGGGCAATGATTTTACTTGCAGAGTTGGGCTTAGAGAGAATGAGACCACATCTGAGCAACAAAAGAGGTCCTCCCGAAGTAATTCTTAGGCATACTTATAGGTAGGCTAAGCTTCTCCGCTACCTATGTAAGCGTCACAAGACTAAACCTCAAGATCAAGGGCATGGCCTATTGATTTGGGTGTCCCTAAAGTTTGACACAGTATCAGGGGATTTCCTGATGGTAAAGTTTAATAGTTCCATATTTTTTCTCCCATCCATCAAGAGACTTTGCCTACCTGAAAATGTAGAGCTGTGTTCCAGTA